>VJMH01005175.1:0-17926 GCA_009835185.1 Aphanomyces stellatus | reverse complement strand
GATGGGAACGCTGCGTCAGCGGAAAGCATTGCAGCAACGGTGGTTGAGCTGCTACGTGGACAGAATGTGGTGCCAGAAATTCCGGTTGCCCCTACAAGACGTCAACAGACAATGCTTGAATTCGCCGTACCAAAGAGTATTCCAACTGCTCGCTCAGGAAAGGAAGCCTGGGATCAGTGGGTTTTCTCTGACCCAAAGCGTGGCGTGTTGTGTGCGTTGAAAGACTACACGAAAGAAATGATCAAGTGCGACAGAAGGAAGTACTCGGAAAGACAAACGCTGGCGGTTGCTTTCAGCAAATTTCAAACATTTGCGCAGTTTGAAAGTGAATTTGCTCCGTACACCAAGACTTATTCTGGTTTGCTGAAAGAAGTGCGAAAGCGAAAGCACGAAAACACTTTGTAGATTTTTCTTGTTAATTCACATTTGCTTTTAACAATTCACCAGAACACAATTTCTTAAAGTCTAGACTGCCACGGCAAAGGATAACCTTTGTATTCCATCAACGAGGACACCGTTAACCCGTTGCCTCGATCGAATCCCCGAATTGGACTGTGCCACGGTGGAATCGAGGTGTGGGATAGTGTAGTTGATGGCCGTGGCAGCCCCCCGCCCGAAAGCAGGTTTGAGACGAAGATGCGTGTTGGTGGCGAATTGAAAAATGATAGTGTTGATAAGTGAAGTGTTGCTTGACAGGTCAGTCTTGAACTGTCAAAGGTTGACCTGAGAGATATTGACAAGGCATTCCGAATGACGGTGAATTTTGATTGGCCGAATGACGGTGAATTTTGATTGGCCGGATATAATTTTGATTGGCCGGATCCAAGCCAATCAATCCATTGTCGGATTTCTTTGTCGTGTTTGCCCTTTAAGGAATACATATAACTGTCCATGTGAAAAGACCGGTTCAGGGAGATATACCCCAACATGCTTGAGTGTTTGTCCTTGGGTTTTATTAATCGTCATTGCAAAAGCAACCCGAACCGGAAATTGTCTTCGTTTGAGCTCGAATGGGAGTGGCTTATTAGCGTTGTTATTAATCAATGTCACACGGGGAATTAAAACTTCATCCCCACTGAAAGACCCCGTTAATATTTCTCCGTGTATAACATGTTCATGTAGCCCAGTGACAATGAGGCGCGTGCCATTACATAGCCCCTTAGCAGGACATAAGTTGCGCAAAAGCATTATTGCTGCGCCAATCTTTAACTTCAATCTGTGCTGAGGGAATCCATTCAGATTGAGTGAGCTGAGAAACTCAACAGGAAACGTCAAAGCTGACATTTTGGCAACATGCGAATTGTCGCTGTCAACCACAGAGTCAGCAGAAAAGTATTCCTTTTCGTAAGAGATCATTCAAAATATTGTAGCATAAATTGTGTTAAAATATTAATTTTCAATGGTATCCTCACGATTCAAAATGTATTCAAATGAGAAAGGACCATTATGATAGTTTTGTGTATTGTGATAGTTTACTATGTCTAAAAATAAATGAAATGGAGTGGGTTAGACCAAGTTATTACAAAGAAAAACCAAAAGAAGAGGTTATAACTGAATTCACATTTTATGATGAAGACGTTTGAATTTCATATTAAAGATAATAATAATATATATATATATATATCTTTAAGATGGTTACTAATTCACCAGAATATTCAAGAGCATATTATGAAAAAAATAAAGAAAAATTTATGAAATATAGAAGAATAGTTTGCGATTGTGGAATGGAAATTAATAGATGTTCAAAATATTATCATATTAAAATTAAAAATCATATATTTTTATTAGAGCAAAAAGACAAAAAATAATAAGTTTAAAAGAGGAACGTTTCCCTTATAAAACAATTAAATTGATATATATTCTTTTTTAATATTATTTAATTTTTTATTGAGCTATTAATCGTTTATTTTCTTCCATTAATTCATAATATTTTGATATATAATCTATTTCATCTTCATCATCAGAAATTATTTCTTCTTCACTATCTGATTCTTCATCACCACTATCATCATCTAATTCTTCTTTAATTATATTTCCATTAATATCTTCTTCAAATTCATTAAAATTAGTAATTTTACCAGATTGAACATTAATATATTTTATTCTATCAGTGGTCCATAGATCCGTTCTTACATTGAAGTTAGTAAATAGAAACACATGAGGTGGTTTAATATTAACTCATATTGATTCATATTTTCCAGAATTTACTAAACCATTTTTCAATTTCTCAATTGTATTATATTGTAAATAATTTTCACTATCACGCGGAATATCTAATAGTGAAGCATGAGGATCGTTGCCTTCTTTACACATCTGTGATAGCTGATAATACACATTATCAGGTTTACGTCTACTATTAACACATCGTATAGAATGTTGAAATAACTACATAAATATGATTTTCCATTATTTCCATCTATATCTTGAACTAGATATATATTTCGTTGATGCGGTATTGTTTTTAAAATATTTAAAACTGTAACTTGAAATTGATTATTTTTACTTCCCCAAACAATTCCATTAAAACCATCATTTATGTCATGATTCTTTATAACTTCATGGTAATGATTAACTGCATCTATTGTTTTATTTAATAAAGTCATTTTCTGATATTTTTGGAAAAATGATTTCTTTGGTAAATTGAAAAAGTCTTCAATAGTTATATTATCATCATTACATATTTTTTATAATATTGAGTTGTTCTGTCATCTTTATTGGAATCTATAATGATTTCAGATCGTTTGAAACCTTTATGAATAATTACATTAGGAAATTTTTTTGTTAAATTAGCTTCTTTTATAACTGAATCTAGTTTTAATTGAATTATATTGATATTTTTAGTAGTTGTTATTCTTTTTTCCTTAATTATTCTGCTTCCTGTTTTAGATGTCGAATGAATGATTGCTAAAACTTCAGATTCATCCTTTTCAGTAAAAAATTATAATATTTCTAGCTCCTCTAGTCAGATAGACTCACCTTATTTAGATAATCGTTTTTTAAATTTTCTATTTCAGACAATTTTTATATTAATTATTTTAGTTATATATATATCCTTATCTTTAAATGGAAATTAAAAATGAAGAAAATCTAAAAATAGTGTATTTATGGATAATTCAGTAAATAGTGTGAATATGTGTAGGGAGGGAGGAATATTTCAGTTGATGGAAGTCAGTTATAAAATGTAAGTGTTGGGGTGTACTAGTGTTGGGACAATAATTATGGGAGGAATGATTGGAAAGTAAACTATAAAAAGTAAGTGTTATAGTTTACTAGTGTTGACACTACTAAACTATAACACATACTTTTCCGGGTTATATAAAATATAAAATATATAATAATTTATCTTTTTAACTTTAGTTTAACTGTTACACGAGTGTAACGAAATGTAATAACACTTATTTTCTTCTAAATTCTAACTTTTATCTTTTAACTTTAATGCGTAGCCGTGAATGTAATGAGCAGATAATTGGGAAAGCCTCGCTCCCCCCAGCGTTTTTTCGCTCCGACAATGCCGCCATGTAACCAGTGAGCGACCCATTGGTTGTTTTGAGCGCCTGAAAGAGTTCCCAGGGACCCCACCAAACAAACCATCTAGAACTTCACCGAGTTTGTCGATTTTGTTTTCTTCGTCGTCCAACTGGAGTCCTAAAGTCCCCTCGATGACATTGGTTGCGACTTGGAGGCGCAGGGCCAGACCGGCCATTTCTTGAGGGTCAAAGAGAGGCAGGTCCCACACTTGCATCTCCAAATGCTTCTTCTGCACAAAGGCCGCAATTCCAACGCTGCCCGTGAGTTCAAAATGGAAGGGTGTTGGAGATTGTTCTTCTGGCCACAAAATGGGAAAATTCTGCAAAGTTTCGGAGGTGGCGTCGTCCACAATCATCCAAATTCGCAATTGGCTCGATTGGCATAACTGTTGCAGGTTGAAACGGAACGTGCGGAAACTTTCGGGCTTGCCATCTTTTGAAAATTCATCCAATGCTCTGAGTACAGTCGATCGCATTTCCATCGAGCGCAAGGAACTGCCCGCGTGCTTCAAAAGATACGCACGGAGGTTAGACTTCCACACAGCCAAGCAGCAATTTGGGCTCGATGCAGGATCAATTGCAGCGACGGCATCTCCTGATCCAGGTGCAATGGTCTGATCGAGGTAGACAATGCCTTCGCCCAACGCAATCAGCAGCTTCGCGAGAAATAAGAGAAATTGAGACTTTCCTTGATGTTTGAGGCCGAACACGACAGCGCACGTTCGTTTCCCAAATGTCACGAACTTGATGAAGAACGACGCCGCATTTTTGATGTGCTGGTCCATGCTCGTCACGGCGTCGATGTTCTCAAGTGCGGCAACACGTTGAGTCGGCTTGACGAGAAGGGAAGGGCCCAAGAGGAGATTTTCAATGACTTGCTTGATGTGAATGGCACGATCATTGACATCCTGTCCATCGTCGTGTGTATGCTTCAACACTCGCATCAGAGCTTGCGCCAGAATCTCCTCTTGGCTCATTTGTGGTGCGAGGAATAAAGTGATTCGAGGGCTGCGATCACAAGTTCAAAGGGGTCGATGTTGAATGCTCCGCCAGTCGTGGGCGTGGCGTGGCGTGGCGAAATAAATAGCTTGCTGAGCAAATCGAAAACTACAGCAAATCTCGCGCAAGCTTTGGTGCCAGTGCAGTCGAAACATGGGGGTGAAAATGAACACGATGACGATGTTCAAGCCACTCACATCAAGTAAGTTATTGAAAATATCCACTTGTGCCCTTTCCGTCTCGTCAAGCCGACTCAACACATTGCGGCGCTTGAGAACGCCGACGCCTTCGGCCAACGCAATATGCAACTTCGCGAGGATGAAGAGAAACTGGGACTTTCCTTGCTGCTTGTGCCAAAATACGACAGCGCACGCTCGTTTCCCAATTGTGTGGACCTGGGTGAACAACGACGCCGCAGATTTGATGTGATGCTAATCACGATGCCGTGATTGAGTGTGGACCAGTTGTTCACCCAGGTCCACACAATTGGGAAACGAGCGTGCGCTGTCGTATTTGGGCACAAGCAGCAAGGAAAGTCCCAGTTTCTCTTCATCCTCGCGTAGTTGCTGATTGCGTTTGTCGAAGGCGTTGTCTACCTCGATCAGACCATTGCACCTGGACGAGAAGATGCCGTCGCTGCAATTGAGCCTGCATCGAGCCTAAATTGCTGCTTGGCTGTGTGGAAGGCGAACGTCCTTGCGTGTCGTGTTTTTCGCGCGTCTGTATCAGTGGTCAGACAAGGAGTGCATCGATTGCACCTTTGATTGCACGGGGCACGTCACGTTAGTCTCATGTGCATGGAAGGGACGCGCGGAGCGAGAGATTTGAACCATGTAGTATCGCATCTCATCACCAGTGCAATGGACTACGACTAAAAGGGTGCAATCAATGCTCTCCTTGCCAAAACGAAGGAATCAATTTATCTGACCACTGGTACAGTCGCGGATTCCTCCAATGAAAGCGACTTCTACGTCATGGTTGCCCCCAATTGCAACACCACTCAATATCGTCCACCTGTCGGTCACCAGCAAGATTTTTATTTCTTCCCAAGTCCACAAGCCATGAAGCCTCAAGCGGTGGGGGCGGCACTGAAGCGCAAGCACAGATCATCCCAAAATTCCAGCTCCACGAAACGAGCGAGACACGAAGCAACTAGCGGAGGGACGAAATAAGCGAGCGGCCAAGGAACCAAGTGAGGCGTCAAGTATGTGGCGAAGTCGAAGACGCGAGAATTGATGCCAACATCATTTTGGTGCATACTTTTCATGAGATTTCCAATATATATTCAGCTAATACATTTTTATGTTTTGTCACGAAACGCAGCGTCGAAGAAGTTGATCATGGGGCAAATTCGACAGCTTTACGGCAAGGGGTATTCTTCCTCATACGAACATAGGAATTGAGAAAGAATCAGTGCCAAGGTCTATGCAGTGTTCGTTCATGATCATTTTCCACGTGGGGTAATAATATACACAAAAAACAACCGAGGATGATAAATTCTTACTACGGTGAATAGTTCAAGTACTGAAAATTTGCTGGCGTGGTGCTGTACGAATAGCCAAGTGGGTGAAAATCCTGCTACTATTGACTATTTTGGGCACAACTATCGACCAGACTCTTGCTTGGATTGGAATTGCTTGAATACGTTCAGTGATTCATTGGTTGAGACGGGCGACGCGTGCTGCAAGGCCTCCTTAAAATGGTGCATCTGCAATTCCTGTGTGTGAATATTTTCTCTCAACGCAATGAGCGCGGCCTCTCGGCAAACATTCTACATGTTTCATATAAAGTATAAAAAACGAAGAATTACCTCCAATTCCGCACCACTGAATTGCTGTGTCTGTGTTGCAATCCATCTCAAATCAACATCGACAGCCAGTTTGGCGTTTTTGGTGTGAATGGTCAATATCTTTATCAACATTCAGCAATAGTAAACGTGCTTTGTCGGCGTACCTTGAAGCGATCTTCTAACTCGGGTAGAGGAACATACACAATGCGATCGAAACGACCAGGCCGTAATAGCGCTGCGTCAATCATGTCTGGGCGATTTGTTGCTCCGATGACAAGCAAACCTTGACGGAGAAAGTTTAGCAAAACATAGTTGCAAAATAGAATACCATCAGCTGTTTCAACACCATCCATTTCGTTCAGCAACGTCGATAATACCCGAAGAGCCATGCCCCAGCCTATTGAAAACATTTATTTACGCAAGTACACTGTTACAATGCAGAATAGATATCCACCTCCGGAGCCGCCTTGTTCAAATTCACGTTTTGGGACAATGGCATCGATTTCGTCCATGAATACAATCGCAGGCGATGCTGCCCGCGCATCGCGAAAGATCTACTTATCATCAGAGAAAAGCTACCAAATAGTGTGTACCTGGCGAATGGCAGCTTCCGCATCACCGAAATATGGAGAAAACACTTGGGCGGCACTTAGAGAGAGAAATGTTGCTTGGGAGGCGTAGGCGCATGCTCGAACTATAGTGCTTTTGCTGCACCCAGGTGGCCCGTAGAGCAAAATGCCTCGCGTTGGCTAATTCAAATATTAAATAATAAACTCGGTTTTTATCGTGCCTTCAAAGCCAGTCGTTGGAAGGTTTCTGGGTGTTGAAGTGGCCACTCCACAGCTTGCTGCAATGAAATTTTGACTGATTCGAGGCCACCAATGTCGTTCCATGTTGTTTTGCCCGACTCGTCTTTTCTGTACCAAAGGATTATTAATTCAATGATGCAAATAATATTCGGACCTGAATGTATTTGCCCCGCGCAATGCAGACGCTTGAACGAATTCCATGGCGGATGTAAAGTCGTCGGCAGTCACGGATTGATCGTTCTCAATCGAGAGCACCGACAGGGCTACTCGTATATCACAACCGCGGGATTGCAATATATAGCGATTGTACCATGGGAAATATCAAAGTCATCCTGGGCGCTGTTTTGCGTGTTCCAATACATGGCAGAGAGTTGTTGGTTCCTCAAAAATTTCAAAATCCGAGGCGTGTCGGCGTTTTGCAGCCGTGTCAAGGTAACAATGCACGCTTGGCGGCAAAGGCCCGCAATGTCCGCTCCGACAAACCCAACGCATCTACAATCGCAACGCTTCGTGATGACGTCATCCCTTCGACACGATTACTTTTGAGCCAACTCGAGCGCAAGGTCCTCGAGGGGGACGAGTCGCTTGTCTAGCGGCAGGCGCGCCAAGTGAATTTTAAAAATCTCGGCGCGGTCGTGCACACTCGGCGGCCGCAACATGACTTCGCGGTCAAAGCGGCCTACGGACGGCAACGCCGATAAATATCACACTGTTGTGTGCACTCTATAGTAACCTGGTCGACGCAGCGCCGGGTCGATCGAATTTGGGAGATTCGTCGCCCCCACGACGATCATTCGCTTCTCGCCGTCGTCAATTCCGTCCATGAGCGTAAGCAGCTGTGCCACGATGCGGCTGTGCGAGCGTCCGCTCTGCTCTCGCTGCGGACACAGCGCATCCAATTCGTCGAGAAAGAGACAAAAGACATGCCGCGGCGATTGGCTCGAGAAGCGCCGACCTTCTGCAAAGATGTCCCGCAGCGCCGCTTCTGCTTCGCCAATCCCGCCGGATAAGATTTCCGCGCCGTTGATGACCCGCAACGCGAGCTCGCATGTGCCTAGTATGTGTGAACCACAGTAGACGATGGGAGGGAGTACCGCTGTCGTGGCACCGCTGGGTGGCCGTGCGAACGAGCAGCGTTTTGCCAACGCCAGGTGGACCAGACAAAAGAACGCCTTTGGGCAGATGGATGCCAGTCTTGGCGTGGATATCGGGGAATGCAACGGTCATGTAAATGAGCTCTTCGAGTTTCTTGAGCTCGTCAGCAAGGCCGCCGATGGGAGGAGTGGCGTGGTGGTGGAGGAGGCTGGGGACGACCGGACCCATCCGTTCCACATCGTCATCAGCGACGTGGCCTTCGTGTCGAAAGAGATTCACGCGTGTCGCCCGCACCACTCGAACAAGGCCCGCAGGGAGGGTTCGGTGGACGCGGAACGTGAGGGCGGCCTGGGGGGACATGGTCGGGCCCTCTTGAGGATGCGGCAGACGGACGATGCACGATTCATGCAAGACGAGGCGGCGGCATGCGTCTTGCAAGAGTCGGAGATGAGTACCTTGGAGCAGGGCGTTGATGTCTGCCGTGGCTGCCTGCTCGTTGGTCGGCTCAAGCGAAATGGACGCGGCGGCCTTCAAGCCACCGCGCGGAATCGAGACGTACAAATCACCGTGGACGCGGTGCTTTTCGAGCGATGCAACAAGCATGTGCGTGGGCTCAAGGGAGATGGACGCATCGAACGAGACGGTCGCTGGAGGTCGTGTCGCGTGGGCCTTGCAGAGGAAGCACGCCGCGCCAGAAAACACGATGACCGCGGCGCCGTTGAAGAGTCCGTGATGTTGCATGAAGTCCACGGGAAGGCGACATCGTCCCGTGAACTGGTCAAACGTGCGCTGCTGGACGGCGTTTGCGACGGCGGTGGCCATGGGAATCGATCTTCTCGCCGCGGCCGCCCTCAATGATTGGCTCTTCTAATTATTCGGATAACGACACCACAACCGGATAGATTCCCAATGATGGTGTCAACATTTTGTGGGTCCAAGGAGCAACCCACTCGCTTGGTCGAGCCGTGCTTACGTCCATGGGAGGGAGGCGGCGATCCATCTCAACCTGATGCTGTGGACGCATGCAGGAAGAGGACTCCGCGAGAATCGCATGAATATGCCAAACGAGGAATGAGCATGCAACTACCGCGGACATCCATACAGTCGCAGAAGCAGATCGCAAATTCGACGCATTGGTCCATGGTGCGCTGTTGATTGAGTCAACGGCGCGCCAAATCGATCAAAGGACATGCAAGGAAAAGTTAATGATGTGTGTGTTCTCTCCTCCTCGCCACAGTGGAGTCGGCATGCCGCGCGGCGCCTCTGCCGCAACGGCGGCGGCGGTGATCTCATCGAAGATGGAGCCATGACGTTGAAGGAGCATGTGTAATGAGGCACATCGTCCCATTTTGCTTGTTTTTACTTGGGCGTTGTATGTAATATAAACAAGTGGCAATATAATTGCATGCAAATCCACGAGAGAACACGCGGTCGTTATACTGGCTATTTCTAAAGAGTGCGGGTCTTTTTATATTTTCAGATTTCCCCGTCGCCGCCGCCGCCGCACCACCATGAAGATTGTTGCGATCGGTGCGTCGTCTCCCATCCTTCGTCCGAGTCTCATGCGTCTACGTCGTAGAAATCCTCCGTGTCGACAACCAGGATGCCGAACCCCCGATCCTCGCCAGCGCCTTCGATTTGAACTCCTTTAACTATTTCAAGCGATCCACGTACGGTTGATCGATCCCCTCTCCTCGCTGGCGGACGCACGGGTCTTATGGGCTGATGTAGGGTGCGCGACATGATCAACTTTTTCAGCCGAACCTTCATCAAACGCACGCCCAAGGGTCAGCGGCAATCCATCCAACACGAAGGTACGTCCCATCGTCGTCTTCGTCCACCGACGGCCACCCGTGTGCGTAGAATACAACTGCCACGTGTATGTGCGCCAAGACGGGTTGGCGGGCATCGTCGTGTGCGACCAAGAATACCCCCCGCGCGTCGCGTTCGCGTTGATGAACAAGTTCCTCGAAGAATACAACAAAGAAACCCGCGGCGAATGGGCGACCAACCCCGGCACGGGCAGCCAGGACTGGGCGCCGTTGATGAAGGCGTTGGAAGACTACCAAGACCCGTCCAAGGCCGACAAGATCTCGGCGATCCAGAAGGAGCTCGACGAAACCACGGCTGTCTTGTCCAAGACGATCGACTCGGTGTTGGAACGCGGCGAAAAGTTGGACGATTTGGTTCAAAAGTCGCAAGATTTGAGCAGCCAATCCAAGGTCTTTTACAAGCAAGCCAAGAAAACCAACTCGTGCTGCGTGCTCATGTAAAGAAGAAACGAGGCGTCGTCGATGTACCATAACGGTAATAGATGGGCGCGCTGTTGGTTCGTCGTCGCGCTGCCCTGCTTGGCAATGCTGGAGGAATGGTCCTCGTTATGAGACCTACCGTGGCCAAATCGAGGATGCTGGGGACGACGAGAGTGTCAGCGGGCGGATCTTGCTGTGGAGGCATGGGCGGGGTGATGGATGTCGCAAAGCATCCTCCAGGCGGCGGCGACAGAGAGGCTGCTCTGCAATTCTTTCAACGGTGTTGTGTCCACAGCGTATGAAAATGAATGCGTTCTCACGGTTTGAACGAACGCACGAAAGCAGTGCACCTGTGGGGTCAGGAGACCGATCGTAGTCGTGAGTTTGTGACGACGAGCGCCGCGCATGATCCAACGGCGCGGCGGCGTTGCTGCACCATGTAAAGATGGTGATGTGCTTCAACGCAGGTCGACGTGTTCGACGATCGTCCCCATGCATGATGCTGGGACGTACCTCCCCATGCGGCCTGGATACATCCCGAGCGAGGTCGCGTTGGAGTTCCTACGGAGCCACGAGGTACTTTCTCGTCGCATCCTCAACTTCTAGGGTTGGACTTGGCCGTCGCGCCCGCGGAGCACTTGGACCATCCCAGGCACCCATCTTGAAGTTTCGAAATGGCCGCTTCGGATAATTCCGGCGTTCTGATTGGCCCAGATTTATCCGGTTCGTCGATGCACATCGGAACATCGAGACTCACATCGGAACAGGACAGTTGGCCGGCACTCGCGCACATGCCGCTCCCTCGAAGCGAGCGATGCCGATTCCTCAAGCCCTATAAATGTTGCGAAGACGAACTCTTCGCATCCGACTACATTCGGTACGTGAACCATCGCATCGTTCCTCCCCCTCATACGTCGTCTTAATGTCTACACGCAGAACGAACAAGTCGGGCGGTCTCAAGAGCTTGCGGTGAGTCGGTTTCGTCCGCCGCGGCGGCAGCTGACATCCGCGTAGGTGTTTTCCGCACTGCTGCAAGGGACACAAGAAGAAGACATTTTGCGGCACGGGGGTCGGCGTTCAGTGCGACATTCCCGAGTGTTCGGCCGTCTTTAGCTATTTCATGTGCAACGGCGACCCCGGGAGCTCCCCCGAGAAGGAGGACTGCCCTGTTCAGTTCCACGTTGGGGAAGTGTACAACGTCCATGATTTCACCGAGCACATCAAGACCAAAGACAACCTCTTTGGGCCAGTCTTTCCCGGTCAGCGTGCAGGCTCGACAAGCAACACCTTTGTCATCAACGGCGATCGCCAGTGCTGGCATTATGGCTGGGCGTCGTCCAGGGTCGGACAGAAGTTCACCCATGCCCTCAAGGTGCGCTTGTTGCGCGGCGCGCGATGGTCTCACGACGTCTTAGGTCTTCTTCTTCAAGGATCTCGGCGGCGGGAGGCTCGAATGCCTCGACACGCTCGAGTCCGACCCGTTCCATATTACGTCGAGCCGCGTCATGCGCAAGAAAACCCGCTTGGCGAAACGATCTGTCTCGGAGGATGTACGTTTGTCTGTCGATCGACATCCGTCTCAGGATCGCATTAGGCCGTCGACTACTCGAGCGACAAGGCAGAATCGTCGTCGTCGCACTCGGATTCCCAGTCGAAGCGCCCCAAGACAACGAAACGAGACTTGACGTGTCTCTTGAACCCGAATGCGCCCGCGCCAGTCCATTCGTCGCACGCGGTCGTCCAACCGCTGCCGCCCGTCATCCCCGTGCAATTGTTGAGCCCGCACAAGGAAATCGCGTCGCTCCAAGACCGCTCGAACGACGTATTTTACCTGATTCAAATTCTCAGCCGCATTGCCGACTTTGAAACCGCCGGCGACGACCGGCAGTACTTTTCGCTCACTATGCACCACCTCTTTAGCGTCCAGCCGCTCTCGGCCAAACCGCCGCCGTCGCCGCCGCGCATTAGCCACGGCTCGCCCATGGAAGCGTTGTTGAGCATCCTCGTGTCGGGCGTCGAGCGCGCTATCGAAGCGGGGTTCCTCACGAAACTGCGCGACCATGTCTTGACCCACCCAAACGACCC
This sequence comes from Aphanomyces stellatus, assembly GCA_009835185.1. Lineage (NCBI taxonomy): Eukaryota > Oomycota > Saprolegniomycetes > Saprolegniales > Verrucalvaceae > Aphanomyces > Aphanomyces stellatus. Next base: position 5,370 of record VJMH01005175.1, on the reverse strand, counting down.
GCTCAAAGCGTACAGCGACATGCTGACGCTTTTTGAGCAAGAGCTGCTTCCACTCGGCGCGAAATTTCCCACGTCTTGCGCGACTGTGGCCGAAATGGCATCGCAATTGCGCGCGGTCTTTGCGCAGGCTCTCGGCGAGAAGCACCAGTGCCTCTTGCCCCCGCGCGAATACGTCCCTGAATCCCCGCCCACGTGTGCCCTCGACTCGCTCTACATGGGCAAGGAATTCGCCGACTCGGTCTCGTCGGCGCTGAACGTGCCGCAGTGGAGCCCGACGTCAAAGAACGTTCAAGGCGACTTCTCGCCTCTGAGCGGCAAATGGTCGCGGCTCGCGCTGCAGTGCCGCACGCAGCCCCAGCACCACCCGTCGTGGCTCTACCGGTTGCTCACGGACGTGGCGTCGCACACGTGGAGCATTGACGACCGCGGCGATGAAATCCTGGTTTGTTATTGTTTGTGGCGTATAGAAGTTGACATATGGGATTAGATTTTGTGGCCTGGCAGCGTCGGCACGTCGCATTTGATCCACAAATTGTGCGGCAAGTACCGCCTCCTCGCGCAATCGCCATACGGCCTCAGCAGTTCGTGCACGCAATTGATTGGGTATTTGGCCAAACGCAATTTTCAAGACAACACGGTCACGCTCGAATATTATTACTGGCCCGCCGACGCCACGTCCAAGTTTCGCAAGCGCCTCACGCGGCACTTCCGCACGCACCCCGACGACGCCAACCTGCTTGAAATCCACGTCGTCTTGGAGGTCTGTCGGGCGCGCAAGAAGACCCTTGTCGTAAATGATTGGTGTGTGTTTTGTCTAGGTGTGTCGGCCGCCCCCACCAGACGACCAAGTCAAGAAATCCCCCATGGAGAAATTGACGTTTCCCGCCGACTGGCACGTCGAATCCAACTCGATTGACACGTATGCGCGGGTGCTAAACCAGTAACTTTTAATAAACCTTTAATATGTATTGAATCCATCGTTTCCAGGTGGTGTCTTGAAGTTGGGCATCGTCCGGACTATATCCGGATGATTGATCCAGCGAACGGGGCGCATTCTGCAGGTCATGCGCTTGGGACAAGCAATCCGTCATCTCGCGACTGCTAGCATGGAAGACGTCAAGACACTCAAGAAGACCCTCCGGAAGGACATCGACCACCAACTCAAGCACATGGCGAGGGAGGACATCGCGGCCGCGAGCGCAAACCTCCAGAGACATCTCGTCACGCTTCCCGAGTTCATCCGCGCCAAGTCGGTGTGCGCGTACTTGGCGATGCCGAACGAAGCGTCGACGGATACTATCTTGCGCGAGATCTTTGCCCAGGGAAAGCAGTTGTATGTGCCCAAAGTCACTGGAGGAAATTCGGAAGACATGCTCATGTTGCGCGTCGAGTCGGAGGCTGACATTGAATCCTTCCCCAAGGTAAACACTCAGCCACTACCCAAATCTCTTATCCATCACGCAGAGCAAATGGAACATTCCTGAACCGGCGTTGCTTCTTCCCAGTGGACTTGCTCGCCTCAACGCCCTCGACACCCTCGATGTGGACTTGATCATCGTGCCCGGCGTCGCCTTTGATGCTTCCTGCAATCGCTTGGGGCATGGCAAAGGCTACTATGGTACATACGATCTATCATGTCCAGTGGACTCACGTCACCTTCAGACAGTTTCTTCGAGCGATATGCCGCCAAGGCGGACGGCCATCTGCCTGCCACAGTCGTATGCCCATCATTCCTCGACCTTCTTCCCCACGTGTCCATGTAGGGCATTGCCTTGGCGTTGCAACTCGTCGACTCCGTCCCAACGTCGGCCCACGACCGCGTCCTGGACATGGTCGTCACTCCCAACGGCGTCGTCCGCAAGCCGCATGCTGCATGAATATGACCCATGTTTGTTACAATAGAATGCGGTACTTTTCCGTCGACGGCACTTGGTTGAGCACCACACGTCCATCGTACGAGACAGACACAAACACCCACGAATCGACGGAACCCCACGCGACCGAGTACACGCTGTCTTCGTGCTCCTCAAAGCTCTTGATCTTGGCATCGCCAATGTCCACTCCGTGCTCCGAGTCGGCTTCGTCCATTTCCATGAGCGGGGCCGATGAGATGGACGAGACGCGCCACAGGTTGACGAGGCTGTCTGAGCTGGACGAGAGCACGAGTTGGTCGTGGAACCGGTTGTACTTGACGCCCCACACCCTGTGCACGATTGCGACAATCCAGCAACTCACACAACTTTGTACCAGTGGCTGTGACTCTGCAGCGTCAGCAACGCCGCCTTGGACTTGCGAATGTCCCAAAACTTGACCTTGCCGTCGTCGCCGCCGCTGACCACGTGGTACGGCTTGTTCGGGTTGTAGTCGACGTCGCGCGTGCACTGAAGATGCGCCTTGTCGATCTTGTGCGCCACCCTGCGCACGCAATGGGGGTTTAGGGGTTAGGGGTTTGGGGGTTCTGGGAATCAGGGGTTCTGGGGTTAGGGTAGACGTACTTGCCCGACCGAAGGTCCCACGTGTGCATCGCCTCGTCGACGGTTGCCGTGATTTGCTGCCGGTGGTGCGGGTCCCACGCGAGACTCGTGAGTTGCTTCCCCTCGCCGATTGACAGCTTTGTGATTTCCTACGAGACTAGCTTTGGGGTCGAGACAAAACTTTTCCTACCTTTCCCCCGCCGTCGGCAAGCGTCCACGTTGATATAGACATGGCGTTCAACGACGCCATACTCGCGCCGTTTGAATCTTCCGTCGGGTTCCAAATGGTCCTGGGGGCGGGGAAGCTGTCGAGTCCAACGGATGGGACAGTACCGAATGATGGGCGAGTCCGTCGTCACTTGTGCGAGCAAGTTCAACTGCGACGTGTCGTTTCCAGAAGCAGGATCTTCAACGTTGGCCATCTTCCACACAGCAAACGTGGGTTCATTGCGCTCTGTCACACCACATCAACACATGCAAGGGAAGTCCCGCTCACCTGAGACGAAAGTCGTGAGCACGTTGTGTGTTTGCTGTGGAAGGGGGCACATCGTAAAGTGCTGGATCGGGTTTGCGTGCGAATACGTGCGCAACAACGTGAGGTCTGCGCCGAGAAGCTGCAGCTGGTTGAGCTTCTTCGTACTGGGGGTGCATGTGCCAAGCACGAAGCGCTGCTGATCGCTCTCGCCGTGAACTGCGTCGACGCAGCGCGCAATGCGCTTCCCCTCGTGCGTCAACGCCGTCCCGAACATGATTCGGGCGTCCAAAAATGCAAGATGGCGATGTCACATTTCCGCGAGAATAAATACTGTATCGAAACAAAGAGGTGCATATCCTTCGATCGAATGTCCAAGCAAATCGTTGAAACGTCGTCATCGAGCACGAATGCACGGCATGGTAGTGAGAGGATGGACGCAGCGTCATGCATGCGAATGGATCGACAATGCGGTCACAAGAAATGGGGATCCCATGTGCAATGTCTAGCGTGTGGCTGGACACCAATACGTGGCACACGTCGTGTCATCAGTGTAGTCATGTCCTGCGCCGCAAGTTTGTCCTCGACACCAGTCCCTTGGCAGTGGCAAGCGCCTCCACGATCGATCTTCGTGAACACTTTGTGGCAACTATGGGGATGTTTACTCCTGAAGCCATCGTTCTCATAGGCAACAATTGCACATCTCAAAACAACAGCCATTCACGCATGCGCCACTTCAACATGGAACCACTCCCATCGCATGAGTGGCCGGCATCTGGACATGGAGATGAGACCCCACTGTGATGTCACACGCAATGCCAGGCCGATACCAAATGTTGAAGCCGATGCCACGATCGGGTCGAATTGTCTTAAATCTCTGCCGGCCTCCCGTGAAGACAAACTGCGAATGGCTTCCATCTCCCCCCGTACACTGGAGCATCTGACCGAGTCTGACGTCTTCTGCGGCGACAACTAGAATACGCCACTTGCAAATGCTTGCCCCTTGACGCGTTCCTTGATGTGTCCAAATTACATGGAGAGATCTCTCCAATCGCGCGCGACTTCTTTACCGGGCCAACCGACAGCGTCTAATGGTGTTGCTCATGGGTGATTCCACAAATGGTGAAAGGTTGAAATAAAAAAGAAAACGCATGCGAGTGAATCCACATCACAGAGAATTAAAATGCAACTTGCCTTCATTTTATTATACCAAGTTGAGAGGTTGCGAATAAAAATATGAGTCGGCGTCGTCCATAATTTTCAACGAGAGAAGCGAAAAAAAATATTGAAGATATGGTCGTTTGAATGGCGAAAAAGTATAAAAATAACCCTGGCCGCAAGATGGGACTTTTACTGGCTGTTCTCACAACAGAATTTGCTTGTTCCAGAACACCGCCGCTTAGCACATCCCGCTGAGCCGCCGCCGTCTCGACAAGAACTCAGCACCCTATCTTCAGAGAGAGCGTACGCTCCTGTCTCAAGCCCTGAAGAAACCAAACCCAAGCAAAACGGACGTCGCTAAACTCGGTTTGGCCTCTCGAATTCCGCGTATTTGAACGATTCCCTGACGCCGCAATTCGAACCAACCCCCGAATGGGATAGCCCTCATACAACCTACAAGACAAGGCTTTTTCGACACTCGAGATAACATGAACGCCCCGACCAACAAGCCCTCTCATGTCCAATACGAACAACTGTCCTTTTTGATCTTGGACGCGCCCAACGACACCAACTTGCCGTTGTACGTCAAAGAGTTCAAGAAGTACCAAGTCACCGACATTGTCCGCGCGTGCGAATCCACGTACTCGTGTACATCCGTCGAATCCGCCGGATTCCGCCTCCACGAAATGGAATTCCCCGACGGTGACCCGCCCAGCGCAGAGATCATCAACCAATGGCTCGACTTGGTTGAAACGACATTCAAAGACAACTCGAAAGTCAACGCCGGAAACAACCCGAACGACAAGACCATCGCAGTCCATTGCGTTGCAGGTCTCGGTCGCGCGCCCGTCTTGGTTGCGATTGCTTTGATTGAAAACGGCCTCGACGTCATCAACGCCGTGGAACACATTCGTCAGAGCCGTCGCGGCGCGATCAACTTGCGCCAGCTCAAGTACCTTGAAAAGTACCAGCCAACCCGCAAGGACAAGGGCAAGTGCACGATCATGTAATTTCCAAGGCCCACGCGAAGATGTCGATGTCGTCATGATTTTGTTAATTCAGAATTCTCTGGGTGATCACCACCATCAAACATCTTCGTTTCAGTCCTCCCCAGCCCAGAGCATGTATCACCACAGCAATCTTCAAAACATACAAATTTGGCGAACGTTTGGAGTTCCTTCACCTTTGTGAAACCCATCATCTACGTGTGTGAGGAGTTCTTGCAGGTCGCTGTTGATGGCATGTGCCATCAACTGCATGATA
>VJMH01005174.1:0-48684 GCA_009835185.1 Aphanomyces stellatus | reverse complement strand
ACACAGAACATTCGAGATCCGAATCATATAGCCCTTTGTATAATGCACTCGTCGCTATACAGGGACCGTCATTTAAAAGGACTTGCCGAAGCAAGACCTTCACATTCTGTTTCACTCCAAAGAATAAAACAAGTTTGTATTAACGGACACTGATACAGACATACTTCCAGGACTAACCCGAAAGTGCAATATGCGTTCAAAATTTCGATGTCTCACTGAATTCTGCAATTCGCATTACGTATCGCAGTTCGCAGCGTTCTTCATCGATGTGGGAGCCTACTTCTCAATTTGCCGGCTCCTGCGCAAGTCCACTCTTGCCTCCCACCGAACAACGAAGAAGAACCCGCCCAACCGGCTCGACCAATCGAATCACTCCGCACCCAACTCACCCATGACCGGCCAATCACCTGCCACCACGGCCAGTGACACTTCCGGCCAACGACACGACTCACCCTTGACCAACCAATCGCCCGCCAGTGACACGTCCGGTCAACGACCGAATGCTTCCCAGGATCCCAAGGAAACGCAGAATCCGACGACCGCCTCTAAGGCTATAGGAGAAGAAGTTCAGTCGCGATTCGGAGAAAGCCGGATTGCGACCCCTCGAAACTCCGGCGTCCAACGGTTCTAAGGGATCCTCGAAACGCAATCGCCGTAAAAACGCGAAGAAGAACCAAGGTTCAGCGCCACCTTCAACCCCCCAAGCCTCCTCTACCCCGAAACCGGCGACAGACGAAGCCATGGTGGACCTTGAATGGCGCAAATCCTGGTACTCAAGCCACAAAAACGACCGTTGTCGCCCAACTGACACGGAATTCACCTCAGTCAAGCGCGTCTACGAAAGTTGCAACTCGACACCTGTCGAACGACGCCTCGCTGCTACCATCTCGCTTCCAACACCTGTACCTGCCGAAGAAACGTACAACATGCTGATTCCTTGCAAGTCAGCTGTGGCTACGTTCCCCTTGACTGTCCTGCTGGACAGCATTGCAACGACGCCGCAACCAACTACCTGGACGACCGCGAAGAGCGCCTGCCGCGACTTCGCCCGAGTCAAGAACGTTGGAATCAGCTTTAACTGCACCGACCGTGAAATGGTTACCAAACTCGGTGGCCTCAAGCTCACTCTATGCGGTCGACCTTTCGCAATCCGCGTCTACTCGGAATTCTCGCACCTTTATTGGATTGGTGTTACGCTCGCACAATACGTCCACTCCGACGACATTTACAACTACTTCGACAAGGCTGGTGACGCACCACTACTGATCAAGTCGACGTACGACAAGAACGGGATCCAGTCTCGTCACATCACGGTCAACTTCTCGACGCGAGCTGTGCCTCTTAGTCTCCTCTTTGATATGCACGATCCTGTTCGCGAGATCTACGTGTCGGAAGACTCTGGGCTAAGCTATATCCAACACAAAAATGTGAATTTCAACAATGGACCACCTCCTAGTATTTCCGCCAATCAAGCAAATACACAAGCTGTTCCACCAACCACCACTGCTCCAGCTAACGCACCCACGGCGGTCCAAGACCACGAGAGCGCTGCTAGCAACGCTAGCATGGGCGAAGGCAGTCAACGAGAGAATGCCTCAGCTGCCGACTCCGACGAAGACGTCGAAGACAAAGCAGAGGACTCTGACGACGACGACATCGACGACGACGATGACGACGACACAGATGCCCACAACAACGCCTCCAACCAATCTACCGACAACAACTCAGGCGACGCTGTCAACGACCGAACTGATGAGAGCAACTCCTCCGATCAAGCTGAAAACAGCGAATCTTCCGCTTCAAGTATCTGCAGCTCCAGCGACGAAGATGACTCTGACTTTCTTGACGACACCTCGAGCCGCGACTCGGTCCTTAGCGATACGAACGCAGTTCAAGTGCCCTGACTTCATTTCACCGTCACCAGAAGACAAGCTACCTATTAACGGCATCACCAAACCTGACTCCATGCTCTGGTACCGCGCACATATCACGAGCAAATACTTCTTTGCGCATGTTCAAGTCCATCGACCCACTTCAACCTGAAGAGGTCACTGGCACTTTGACAACATCCGAAGGTGTCTCTTGCCATTCGTACCCTGAAGAGTACAACTACTACGAAGTCCTTAGCGACAACGACACCGAAGACGACTCCCTCGACTCCGCTCCAGCTCCATTCACGGTTATGGTCGCGTCCAACGCAAACCTCTATGCTATGTTTGGTAGCTCACGCGCCATGCTCCACGCACACGACACCAACACCAACGTTGAATCCATGACTGTTTCCGAAGTCACCGAAGCCACTCTACCTCGCTCCATTTCTGGACGCTGCAATCCCTTCGAACTTTGACCTTCTTCGAGCCAAAGTCCCCGACCATGCACTTCAACGATTTATTCAACTCAACGCTACAACGGATCACTACAAGGCTTGCACACAAGCTCAAGCTGCAGCAAATCTTCCTCAACCTCTTTGGGCACATCTGTGGCCGAACCATGCATCATCCAGCTCACCACACTCCGACATCATCAAGTCTCTGGTTACTACTCCTGAAGACATGAACCTTGTCAAGAGCACCGCGCTCTTCTGTCTTTTTCTTCAAATCAACCAACCCGAAGTTTACTTCAACGCACTCAAGGTGTCAGCGTTAGCTATCAAAGCATTCGTAGCTCACAATCATGCCCCCATTGTGGCTACAATCCACCTTGCACCGCACTTTCTCTGGTGTGACGCAACACTTTGTGCTCTCGCCGCCTCTGACATTGGCACGTACCTCTTGAGCTGCACGACAGTCCCTGAATCGGTCTCAGTCGCCATCATGACACTCGCCACACTCCACCCTCTCTCCACACCCACAATGACCTGCTACCGCGCCTAACTTGGCCACGTGGCAAATGTCTGGCGTCTCAATCAACGCTAATGGCATGAACAACCTACACCGCTCACTCTTTTCCTCTCTCGCATCCAAATTTTCACTTATCGCATTTCAAGAAACCAAATTCACCTCACCAGCCAACCTCAACAAGGCCAACCACTTCTGGCAAGCCACTGATGTTCAAGGTCAAGCTTTTTGGTCTCATACACACTCATACACGTACGATGGACACAACGGAGTGGGTCTGCTGCTTACAAACGCATGCCCACTCACAGATGTCTCTGACGTCTCTGACCATTTCATCGGACAAGAGTCACCCTTGGTCAACCGTTATTTGGTGATCCGCGGTACGCTCGCTGCGCGAACAACATACATCCATGTCGTTTACGCTCCAGCTCAGCCGCACGACCGCCCACAATACTTTGACTCTCTCCCGCGAGAATTCCCCGACGATGCTCAACACATTGTCTGCGGTGACTTCAACACCATTTTGGGACCACAAGATACCAACTCCACAGCACCCGTGACCTCATCAGACCCGTCACGTACCCAGCTCATGCAATGGATCATCGATCTCCAACTGGTCGACCCGTGGCGTCTACAACACCCTACATCTCTGGAATTTACAAGTCCTCAGTCGAACCGACGACTTGACATGATTCTCGTCAGCAACAGGTTGTTCTCGAACAACATTCAAAATGTCAAACACGCTCAAGGCATGAAGTGGCACAACTCTGATCATGTACCGGTTCTCTTCAACCTCAGCACTCGTTGCTGGTCGCCTAAGAACACCACACGACCATGGCGGTGTCCAACGTGGCTGCTTCAGCTACCGTCAGTCCAAGACTACCTTCAAGCTTCACTTGACTCCCTCATGGACAAACTTGCAACTCCTGCTCTCCCCAACTTCAACCCTGATTGTCTACTGGATGAACACAAGCGAGCCGACTGCATCCATCTCCGTGAAGCACTAGCTGAACACAACAACGCTACACAAAGACGACTCCACGACTTACTACTTGACGCACGGAGCAAATCAGCTGTCGCTCGCCGAACATCAACTGCCGCCGACACAGACGCTGCAGCTATGGCTCAAGCTATTTACTCGAAATACTACAAGGCGCTAAAGGAATCTCAAAAGCAAAGCCGATTTGACCAAGACCTTGATCACGACGAGCGATGTTCCAAGGAATTTCTTCGACCAACAACAACCGAAACGTATCGTACAAGTCTACCCGTTCGCACGGCGAACGAATACGACGAAACAACCACCAAATTTCGCACGTTTTGGGCTAAGACCTTTCAAAGTCCCTCGAACGACGTTCAAGCAGCAAGACCCACCACCAATCGCTTGTTACTCCGTTCAATCTTAAGTCACACACGGCAAAGGCTGACGGAAGATCAAAAACGAGCACTCGAAGCACCTCTTACAGCGAACGACTTTTACTTTGCCATCACCAAGTCTGCAAAGAACAAAGCACCAGGTCCTGCCCCTCGCGCTCGGACGCGGCCAGGACGAGCAGGACACAGCCAAATGAGTCGTTAAATTGCAGGAACTGGGACGAGGCAAGGGCAGAGTCGTCGTCATCGTAGCTACTGCTACTGCTGGCGTGCCGGTCTTCGTCCTCGTTGCTGTTGAAAGCATTGCTCTAGCTATGCTTGTTGCTGTCGTGGGAAGATGAGCTCGCGCTCAACGCACCTTCGTCGCATCCACTTGAGATCGAGTCGCCGACATCTAGGATGTTTGGCGTCCGAGATGTAGATGGGGACATTTTGGTCGCACTAAATGAATCAGATGCAAGACACTCTGTTTCGTATCCATCGCGAATACTTGATTTTGATTGGTCATGAAGATAAGGAAATACAGACATGAAATGACAGCCTTTTCATAATAATCACAAGATATTGCCAAAATACATCAAATATTGGCTTATCTTCCAGAGGAAATTCCAGATACGGGGAATTTATCTTGATGTTTGTATGGTCTCCCACAGGAAGCTAACGGAAAATAAGCATTACTGTAGGCTAGCGCTTTTAGATGCTCACACATCGTAAGCATTTCATCTAAAGTTGCGCTTTCGCTGAGCGTTAATATAATGTACTACTATTTGACAAAATTTACTTACTTTTCCACGTACAGATTTTTGATTGGAAAAAAGGGCAATATTTAGTGTTAGCCTACGCTATTGTCACTTGCAAATTTTATTATAAATATTTTATGGCTAGAGTATTGTTCCCTAGTAGTCTAGGCGGTTAGGATATCTCGCTCTCACCGAGGTGACCCGGGTTCGAGTCCCGGCTAGGGAGACTTTTTGTCCTTGCTGTTGATTTTTATCCAAACTATTGGGCTGCATCTGCCACTGTGAAGAACATTTTCTTTCGTTGCCTCCATGGCGTGGACAGCCCTCTACCAGTTTTATTTCCTTGATAATCCAGGATTTATGTGACAAGATGGCAAACGTGGGGCCTCCACACCTGCTCGAGCTCATTCAGGCCGTGCTCATTGTGTCCCTCGACAACGACCTCATTTCTGAAAATACGACCGACTTTGCCATCATCCAGCTCAAGTAATTTTTTTCGCCTCACACGTTTATACAGAACTACGCACTCGCGTTCCTGACATCGAATTTCCCTGGTTCTCCCCGGTAGAGTCGTATCGGACCACGAAGACACGATCGCGATCGTTCAAACATGTACGATCGGCTGCCAGTGGCACGACGTGCGTCGATACCTATGTGGCGACAATGCGTCGGTGACGCCGCAGCACGAAATCATTTTGTTTGTAGACAAATACAAGGGCTACAACCTCAGAGGGACGAAGTGCACTTCAATTTGGTCGACTGTGTCCATCGTTCGAGGACGGCGCGAGGCGCCACAACTCAAGCGTAATTTGGAGCAACCTGGCATCGGACCTCCTCGTTGGCGAGGTGTACGCGCGCGCTGGACTTCATCCAGCCGTCGCTTGTCGCCCGCGGCCTCTACAACGAGGAATTTGTTGTCGCAGGACCATGCCCCCGAGTACCAAAGAGATTCTAATATGCGGATATGCATGACTACTTCAAAGTACTTTCAATCAATTTCACTGATAACTGGGATCGACCAAGTTAGCACTGAAAACTAGCCAACGAAATGCCAAACAGTACCAACCTTGAATCCGATAACCTATCACAGCAATTAAAATTCACACTTATGAGAATTTTGACACATGAAAAATCACAGAATGGCACACAACCCACCTTGACACAGAACACAAATATGATGAGTGTCAAACATGGGGTCTTTGATGAGATCTCGACGATACGAGGCCCTGGTCCTTGTGCGTTAGAATATTGAGAATGAAACTAGATAAAATTAAATGATTTGTACCCAGCCCAGGTTGACAACAAAGCTATACTAGTATAGTGGCTTTGGAGTGGCGCAAGATGTCCTCAAGCCACGAACAATCTCGACCCGACATCAATCGAATGGATGAGAATTACGCAACGACGCCCATCGCGACAGAGTGGTCCATGTCGGCCGTGAGGTGAAGGGAAGGCCACACTTCCTCCCTTGGCGCGATTTGGAGCAAGTGAAGATGGGAGAGATCACCGAGGCACTTGGTCGGTTCAAGTGCCGTGGGGAAGTGGATGACGTTATCGGGGTCCCGAATAAAGCGAACTACCCGAGCAAATAGGCCGGTTGGCCAAGGCATGGTCGCGCGAGCGGTCTCTGCTTTGTTTGACCTTCTTTCACATTGGGTTCAACACTGGGTGGCCCAAAATAGATTGTACGGTTTTGAACCGTGGAGAGATCGAATGTGGATAGTCATTTGAAATCTGCTAGCAGGGATACCACAGATCAATACTATCTGTGAGAGAAGTGCCTCGGAGAAGTGCAATGGAAGAACTGACACACAAAAGTTGCCAAAAGGAGAATTCAGGTAGCATCCAGAGAACCCAGGAAAAAGGCGACCGGATTCGTGAGGCAATTGTATGGAATCTTCGGCAGATGCTGTACGTGTTGCGTGAAGTCAAGTTTGGGAATAAAGCATGCATGAGACAGACACGTCAAGTGGTGCAACGGCTTGGTTGCATGAAGACTCGCAATTTTGGACCATCATTCCCACATACCACCCGTTGGCCAATCACGTGGTGCCAGCTCGGCTTGCATTTGTTTGCTTGAAGTAAACGTCCAGACTGCCGTTGCCACATTTGAAAATGGCTCTCAAATCTGTGCTGCTCTCGTTCGACCTCCTTCGCCGCATTAATTCGTTCCAAGATGGCATCTACCAGGACGTTCAATCCCTCAAGGCGGCACTCAAGCCACAATCTTGCTCTTTCTTTCGGTATCGCCCGTCCATTGTCAGTAACCACCGAACTGACTTGGCGGGCGCCGACGCTCTCTTCGCCCCGTGGTATGCTGCCTACAGCACCTCGCACATCGCGTGCCTTTTTCAGCATGTAAAGCACGCGCCTAATTTGCTGACGAAACATGCTGCGTATTATGGACACGTGGTCGTCCTCGAGCATTTGTACGGCGTGTGCACACCTGAAGTCTTCAACGGTCTACCGCTTTGGGACCTGGCGGCGGCGAATGGCCACATCCACATCCTCAACTTCCTGCACTCGATTCAATTCATGCCGACCAATATCGTGAATTGTCATCACGTCCCAGCGACAAACGAGACAATGAGAGTGGCCGCCGCCAGCGGACACCTCTCCGTCGTCGCCTGGCTCCATAGCCACAATATTTCATTTGATCCTACTGACGCGCAAGACGTGGCGGCAGAATTTGGACACCTAGATGTCTTGCAGTGGCTTTACAACCATGGTGTTGGTGAAATCACGACTTGGGCAATGGACAAGGCAGCCGCGAACGGGCATCTCCACGTCCTGGCGTGGTTGTACGACCATATACCAAGCGCCAAATGTACGACCTTTGCCATGGACGATGCCGCACGGAATGGCCATTTGGACGTCCTCGAATGGCTGCTCGCACATCGAAAGGAAGGCGCGACCGTCGCCAGCGTCCGCAACGCGGCTGAAGCGAACCACGTTGACGTCCTGCGATGGCTCTTGGCCCACAAGATATCGCCAACGACGTCGCCTTGGGCTATGGCATTGGCAGCCCAAGATGGCCATCTAGAAGCGATCCAATTGCTGCACGAATATGATTGGCCTGGGACCTCCCGTGCGATGGACAAAGCTGCCAAACATGGCTTCCTGGGGATAGTAAAATGGTTGCACGACCATCGACGTGACGGTTGTACGACCTCCGCGATAGACGATGCCGCATGTGAAGGCCATCTTGAGGTCGTCCAATGGCTACACAATCATCGAGATGAAGGCTGTACGACCAAAGCTTTGGATGGGGCCATCCAGAATGGTCATAATCGAGTCGCATGGTGGTTGATTGAGCATCGCAACGAAGGTTGCTCCGCCAGAGGTATCGAATTTGCGACACAGCGTGGAGATTTGGGTCTGGTCCAGTGGTTCTGTAGACACCGCCATGTAGAGGTGTGGCGACGAGAGGCATCGATTGTGGTCGCACGGACCTTGGACCACCATGAAATTGTATCGTTCTTGGAATGGGGGCAGCCAGACAACTGCCCATGTAGTAAGTGCGCGTCCAAGCACAGGCCAGCTTTTTGCACCGTACAATGAAAATATACTTTGTGTATGCTGCCTATATTGTGCTTTCGATGCGAAATGATGTTGAAAATCGATCACGTCCGTCAAATTCAAGATTCCCATCTTCAAAATGCACAAAGGCGACTCGCCAAGGAATCAGTATGAAATTGTCGCATTAAATGCTGCAACCCCTCTTTGACCACGTTGATCAATCTATCTCACTAGCCAAATCGATACCTTTCAACTCACCAAACTGACAGTCGATTTTTCGACAGCTTGGTAGAAGCTGAGTGGAGAAATTTTTACCGTCGCAATATACCGTCCTCGGGTGGGGCAACACGAGACACTAAACGATATACCGTCGCTTGTTTTCATGCTCATTTACCGTTCCATATACCGTCGCCGCGGTGGAGATGCTCTTACCGTCGACGCCAAACAGGGCAAATTTAGTGTCGAGAGGCCCAAATTTACCGTCGACGGTACCCTGTTTGACTTGACATAGGTCGGGACTACACATAAGTCGTCCTCCATCAATTAATGGACTCAGATTCGCAGTGAAATATAAAGTTCAGGCAGTTTTCATTGCCCGTACTTATACCCTCTGCAACTAAATATTATTCACCTATGGCAAAAACATAAAGTCTCAAAGAACTTGGCGTGAAAATTCGAAGGGACCAAAGTTGACAAATCCTGATCGTTTGACAAATGCACTTCGATAGTTCAACACTGATGCATATTTTGGAATCTGAGATAACATGACGGGCTGATCGCGTTGACCGCGTCGTCAGTCGAGATAAATCCAAGCGGAGCGCCAGCATGACGCAACTATTTCATGAATAAAAACCACGCCATCTCACAATGCACCTCAACCGCAGTGACGTACTCTATAGACCAACCAAAATGGTCGACGTTCGCTGCTTTCGATCATTCGTGAGCGGTCGTACCTCTCAGACAGCCACATGAGGTCGACATTTTCATTCGCAATCGAGGCAATTTGTCACTTACTCTGGAGTATTGTTTAGATTGGCAACCTTGGCGCTATGGATCCCTCAAATTTTACTGTAAGGCCACTTTATTAAGTCGATTAAGTATGAAGATCAAGACTACCTCTAAATACGTATACAAACGATATTAATAACCTCTATTTATTAAAATCCACACCTCTTGTTGCTCCAGGTTTTATACTTTATACTTGTATACGACATACGTGAAGATTTTGGACAAGCCACACAAATCTGATCACTTCAAGGGACATGGGCCCGACTTATGTCAAGTCAAACAGGGTATCGAGTTTGTCGCGCGGTGGGGTTGCCCAAAACACTAAATTTCTGAAAACACATATAGCGTTACACATACCGTCGTGCATTTGAGATGTTCAAATAACCCAAAATGTATGACACTATGGCGAAATATAGCGTTACACATGCCGTCGTGCGGTGGAGATGGTCTCATAACCCAAAATGTATGACACTATGGCGAAATATAAGCTCCAGCATGCCAATATATTGATTTCGCCATTGTGGCAAATTGAATGGTTGAATGGTCGAGGCCAAATAAATGATGCAGCGACCCTCATGCCAAATATAAACACCGCGGTGCCAAATATACTGGACCCGGAAGCGATTAGTAAACGAGATGGTTGCAAATATAATGACAATCGTGCCAATTCACTTGAAGAAGGTGTGTTTCTACGGTATCAAAAAATGCAACCAAATGTATAAGTATGCAATCGAAGCGCGAGCACGGTCGGTTATTTCGCCATCGCCGCCTCCACGAGCTGGTCTACAATGTTGACGTAATCTCGAACGTACGTTCTACGGAAATGATCGTGGTCGCGCATGACAGGCTCGCCCGCCCGCGTGAGCACCTCACAGACGTCGTTCCAGCAATAATGCTCCGAGTAGTCGAGCATCGTCACGTTCGCGTCGTGGATCGCGCGTTCGATGCTTTCGACCAAAAACTGGTTGGCCTTTCGGAATGCCGCGCGGTCCACGGACTTGACATCTACGACGTCACTGCCGCTGAGCATGTGCTCGGGCATGAACGCATATCCCTCGGGGTTCATCGTCGCTGCAAACACGGCGGTGCCTTGGGCACCAATGGCCGCCAAGTCTGCCGAGTACGTCTTGAGCCACGCCGTGACGTCCTTGGGTCGGTGCTTCATGCACTTGGCCTCATAGTGCGGTGTGACACAATACTCGGGCGTGTCAAGCGGCGCGTCGTCGGACAAGCCAGGGTTGAGGTATGCAATCCACCGGAGCGAATGGAGGAGGACCTTGGGTTTCGTCGCCTTGATCATCGCCACGTAGTTGTCGTACATGGGCTGAAAACACGAAAGCATCGGCCGTCCCCATTTCGTTTTCGCGACGATGGACGGAAAGCCCGACGGCGCACCGCCACGTTGGGTGTGCTGGGTGAAGAGCTCAAGAAAGCGCGGCTTGAGCATGTTGGCATGCGAGTCCCCCCAGAGCATGATGACATTTGGCTGCCCCGGGTTGAGTTCGTAGTCTTCTTCGTGCCACGGCGCGTAGATTGTGTTTTGGGGTGTTGGTGAGTACCCAAAGTCCGGATCCCAGTCGGGCACAGCTTGAATAATCTTGGCGTACGTGGGTGGACTCAAGAGCAGTCCCTTGGCAGTGTTGAACATCTCGCGCTGCTTGGGGATTGAGGGTTGTGCCGTTGCAGTGCCAGCTGTGTTGGCCAACGCCGCCGTCACAACAACGTCGAGGACGCTCAAGTACGTGGCAGCGACGCTGCTTCTAAAGAGATGCTCGTTGATCATGATTGGGACACTGGCGGTATCCACGACAGCACACATATCGTTCCAGCATTGGTTCTCGGAAAGATCGAGCATCGTTGCGTTGGCACGAGCGATGGCCGCTTCGACCAATTCGACTACCGTCGCATGGGTCTGGCGAAAGATGGAGCGGCTGAGTGGCACGCCGTCAGTTGCAAGTGGATCGAACGCTTGGCCTTCGAGGTTGACTGTGGTCACATACACGGGAATGCCCGCGCCTGTGAGGGCCGCCACATCTGTTTGGAAGCGCGCGAGGATTTCACCAACGTCGCCAACACTTTGGTCAGCACACGTGTCATTGTAACTGGCGTCGCAGCATCTTGGAGGGTTGTGGATGTCAGTGGCTTCATTGTGGCCACCCGGGCGAAAGTAACGCAGCCAATGGAGGCCAATGAGGACGGCGTGGGGTCGCGCGGTTTGGATCGCTGCTAGATCCTCGGGCGACCACCATGTGGGACAGGCAGCAGTGGGAGCTTTGAAGACGACGGTGGGAAAGGGTTTGTCGGTGCTTTGAAAGAGGTGGAGAAACCGAGGCTTGAGCATCTCAGCATGCGAGTCTCCAAGGACCACGAGCAGCGCCGATTCTTCTCGGCCAGGATTCAAGATGCGATCGTCCGCATGGCCATACAAGTGATCCGTGGCTGGGAGGACGGAGAAGCCTTGGTTTGGATTCCAGTCTCCGATGGCGGCAGTGATGGCGTCGGCAGTGGGTCGCCCATTGCCAGTTGCATTCACGGTGCGGCTAATGACGGCAGGTGAGCTGGTGGGACGACTAGTGACGGGAATATCCGTCGTGGTGTTGGTCACAGGACTTTCGACCAGTTGCAGTTGGTGGTTGATGTCCTGCTGGGTCAATGAGAATGCGACGGGGTCTCGGATGCCCGCCGCTGCGAGGAAGGTGCAACTCAGCATGCCAGCGAGGAGCCCTGGGATGACGAACTTGGACTTGCTGTGGCGGACGGCATTCTCGATCCCGTGGAGGGATATGCAACTGAGGAGGGCCGAGAGCGCAAGCATGGCAAGGGGTGACATAATCGCGGGGCGGTGGGCAGCGTTCGGATAGCGCAGTTTGGCAAAGACAAGCAGCGGCCAGTGCCAGAGGTAGAGCGCGTAGCTGAGCTTGCCGACATAAATCACAGGACTGCACGAGAGAACACGACGGTTCAACCAGGCTTGGGGGCCTGCGGCAATAAGGAAGGCAGCGCCAAAGGTCGGAAGGAGGGCCCAGAAGCCCGGGAACGCGCTGGATTCGTCGAGAAAAGCGAATCCGAGAAGCACAAAACCAAGACCAGCTACTGAGAGGGCGTGGCGTGTTAGCGACGATGTGCTTGGAGCAGACGCAGGTGGGCTGGTGGAATTTTTGCGAAGGATGGCGGCTGGGTGGCGGTCGAGATAAGCGAGGAGGCCACCGACACCCATTTGCCAGAACCGACTGAGGGGAAAATAAAACGCATACTTGTTGGACGACGAAGCGTGGAGAAGGACAACGTTTGTGAGAAAGCTGGCAGCGATGGCAACGACTTGCATCGAGATAGCCTTGGGCACAGACGCGCGCGTGATCCACGAGGCAAAGAACGGCCAAAAGATGTAGAACTGTTCCTCGACACCAAGCGACCAAAGGTGGAGGAGCGGGTTCGTCTTGATGTCGTCGTCAAAGTAGCCGCGTTCGAGGAGCATAACTTGGAGGTTGGCGCCAAAGAGTGTCCCAGCGAGAAGTGTGGACACGAGGGCCTTGAGCTTGTCAGCGAGGAGGTAGAGACAGCCAAGCAACCATGTCACGACGAGGACGATGAGTAGCGTCGGGTAGATGCGACGGATGCGACGACTGTAAAAGTCAGCGTACGAGAACGTGCCATTGGCGTTCTGCTTGAAGAGGATGCCGGAAATGAGGAAGCCTGAGATGACAAAGAAGATGTCGACGCCAATGAAGCCACTGGGGAATCGTTCAGGATACGCGTGGAAGAGAAGGACGGGGACGACGGCGAGGGTGCGGAGGCCGTCAATGTCAGGGCGGTACACATGCGGCGGCGGAAATGCATGGAACGAAGACTTGGATCGTTTGGCGCTCTTGGGGCGCTGGCCCGATTCGATCTGCGTGGCGGCGTGGTCAGTCATGGCAGAGAAGCAATAATGCAAAGCCGTTTCAGCTGAAGGGGCGTCCGACTAGCGACAAGCTGAAGACTTGTACGACTTGTTGCCGCGCTTTTGTGTGAACCAACAACAACTGCGTCATGTGCTGGCTTAAGCACATCCTAGGGAAGAAGTCGTTTTGAGGTACGGCCCAGCAGGGTGTCGACGCCGCCAGAGGCCTTCATACATAGAGGTATGATGGAAATGCTAGTATGCAATTTCCTAGTCCAAGAAACGTCGCACTCCCAGACACATTCTGCTCACATGGAGCGCTCAAAGGCATTTAATTAGCCATTCCAAGTAGCAAGTTCTGTCGAGCCTCAAACGAGACACTTATAGTTTGGCAACTTGCTGCTTGCGGAAATGGTACTTGAGGCCGCGGTTCGACACGACCAGCACATCGCCCGAGTTGTTGGCATCGGCCAGACTTTGCACGAGGCCGTCCGCAACAGCTGTGGGCGTGAGGAGGCCGCCAATGTGGTTCACGACAGCGGGCGCATTCGCGAGTGCCGTTTGGCCAATGCGCGTGTCGGCAAATCCAGGGCAGAGCGCCGTGACGCGGACGTTGGTCTTCTTTGAGATCGCTCCCACGGCCTTGGTGAACGCGACGACCGCGGCCTTGCTTGCACTGTAGTCGGGGGTCTCGGCCATGGGCCAAAGGCCCGCCATGCTCGCAATGTTTACTACCACGGCCTGGCTGCGGGACGTCGATGAGAGGCGGCGAAGCGCCACCTAGAAGAAGAGGAAGTACATGCGAGAGGGGAAGACGATATGTACATTGTACCTGGGTGCCGCGGAGGACTGCAGTCGTGTTGATCGCAATGACCTTGGTCCATGACGTTGAGTTGGACGTCGTCGCGTAGAAGTCGTCCGAGGCGACGATGCCGGCATTGTTGACGAGGACGTTCGTGGGATGCGCCGGGAACGCACGGGCAGCGCCGTCAAAAGCCGCGTCGAAGGAGGCAACGTCCGTCACGTCTTGCTTTTGCCACTGTACGCGACCAAGGAACTCGCGCTGCAACGTTGGCCCTTCCTTCTCCAGCTGGGCGAGGTCGATGTCCGTCATGAAGACACGTCCGCCGCCAAGAAGGATGGCGCGCGTGAAGGCCAGACCGAGGCCACGACTCGCGCCTGTGATGATCGCGCTTACGTCGTTCAATTCCATCGCACGTGTCGGAATCAAGAGAACACCTTCCTTGCGCCATCCTCAACCTGCACAAACTTATACGTTGAAGTTTGATATTGGCTGAAATTGGCTATTTTGCCCTAAAATTGACTTTTTTCTATCTCAAATCAACTGACATTGAGTGAAACCGTCAATCTGTGGCTTAATTTCAAAATCAGACCACACACGTTGACTTCGAAAGATCCAGCGACGGATCAGAGTTTGCTCGTGGCGTTCTTCGTTAGTCCTATGTACTGGAATCCTTGCTGCGTGGAGATGGCCATGGCGGCGCCGCTATTGTCTTCGTCCTTGATGCTCAGAGCAAATGCTTCCGCAACATACGCCGTCGTCATCAGCCCCACCTTCGCAACGAACTTTGGGTCGGAACTCATCACGGGCTTCATCAGGGGGGTATCCACAAACGCAGGGCAAAGCGCGACGACACGAATTCCGCTCGGAGATTTCCCCGCGGCCTTGGTGAAGGCGACGACGGCGGCTTTGGTCGCTGCGTACACTGGACCTTGATGGGGCGTCGTGAACGCAGCAAAGCTCGCGACGTTCACGACCACTGGACGTTTCCCATCAACAGACGACAGGCGCCGAAGTGCTACCTGATGAGATTATCAACATGAGGACCATGGGAATGAAATTTACCTGGGTGCCGCGAATGACGCTGCTGAGGTTGACATCGACGAGGCGAGTCCAATTGGTTGACTTGTCTGTGTAAAACTTGTTGTAGGGATACCCGATGCCAGCGTTGTTCACTAAGACGTTGACTTGATATGGGTGGAATGCCCGGTTCGCAGCGTCAAAGGCGGCGTCGAACGAGTCCATGTCGATCACGTTCTGTCGCATGCAGGAGACGCGCCCAGGGTGTGCTTCCTGGAGGAGCTTGCAGCTGGCACTGAGCTCGGTCTCGTCAATGTCCGTCATGAAGACGCGCCCACCAGCGGTGAGGATACTCCGGGTGAACTCCAAGCCGAGGCCGCGCGCGGCGCCCGTGATGATCGCCGTTGTGTCCTGCAGGTGCATCGTCGGGTTGTTAGCAGAGTTGGAATTTGAATGAATTAAAACCCACACATTTGAAATGGCTTCATACAGCAACACAAATAACGATCGTTGGCATTCGCTCTATGTTTTTTATTTTCTTTCAAAATGATTGTGATCCGACGTGCACGTTACAATTTGCTTGCTTTTTTCATTCCGTGGTATTTGAAGCCATCGCGGTTGGTGACTGTCATTGCGGCACCGGCATTGTCTTCTTCTTCGACGCACTTGACGAATCCTTCCGCGACATATGCAGTCGTCATGAGTCCACCGAATCCTTTGACCATGTTGGCGTCCTCTTGGATACCCATGACCCCCATGGCCGTGTCCGTGAACGCGGGACAGAGCGCGACGACGCGGACCTTCTTCGACTGACCGACCGCCTTGGTGAAGGCAACGACGCCGGTTTTGCTCGCGGTGTAGATGGGAACCTGGGGCGCGTGGACGAACCCGGCGATGCTCGACACGTTTACCACCACAGGCCGGAGTCCTTTCTCCGTCGAAAGTCGATGCAATGCAACCTGACACGATGTCCATAAATGTGTGCGTCTGCGAAAGGAGAAGGCGCAATGTACCTGGGTGCCGCGGATGACAGAGGTGAGGTTGATGTCAATCACACGTGTCCAAGACGCGTCGGCGGCGTCCGCGTAAAACTTCAGTGCGGGTCCCATCACGCCAGCGTTGTTCACTAAGACATTCACTTGATGTGGGTGGAATGCCCGGTTCGCAGCGTCAAAGGCGGCGTCGAACGAGTCCATGTCGGTCACGTTCTGTCGCATGCAGGCGACACGGCCAGGGTGTGCTTCCTGGAGGAGCTTGCAGCTGGCACTGAGCTCGGTCTCGTCAATGTCCGTCATGAAGACGCGTCCACCTGCGGTGAGGATACTCCGGGTGAACTCCAAGCCGAGGCCGCGTGCGGCGCCTGTGATGATCGCCGTTGCGTCCTGCAAGTGCATGGTGGCGGAAAATTTGACAGTGAGCTGCGATGGAGTAAAACAAAAAACCACGTGGGACGTCAGATGGCGACACACATGAAGCGCGTTATAGTTATTTTTGAATGACGCGTTTTATTATGAAGTACCCTTTGAATCCGACATAAATACTGTGTTGGGGTGATCGGGATGAATTGTGGTGCGCCAAGATTAAACATACATTCTGAATCCGGATATTGGCGAAAACATGCATTCAAGATTAATTTTTAGTTAATACATTCATTTCTGTCTGGAAATTCAACAAAAAGGCTGACACAAGTCTAAATATTTCATACGGATGAATCAAGTTAAAATACTCAATCACACAACCACTTGTCAAAGTTGGTTGAAACGGGTCAAAATGGGGGCCATTTGAACTCGTATTCTTGTAACATTAGAACATTTATTACTGATAGGAATTCATCTATCTATGTCGGTTCATTTATCCTACTCCTTAAGGGATTCACTCAAATTCGCAGTTGTCCATTTTAATGGACAGTCTTCATTAAAAAGAAGACTGAATGATTGTCAATTAAATCGAAGTTAAATTAAGTAGATCAATAAACTTACAAACATAATATATTAAAATATAGAACCCAAGTCATTTTTTATATGGCAACCTCTTACATTAGATATAATTATATATTAATATAAGTGGGGCACTCGAAGGAGTCGCGGACTGTGAATGTCAGTCAACAACCAGCGGTCTCGCGCCAAGTGCCCCCGCAAGGGGGCACTCGAGGCGCGATCTCCACCGATCCGATCCGACGCTATGTGTGTTCCAAATTCATAGCGTCCTCGCACCCCACCCACTGATGTTTCGTGGAACTCAAAACATCTATTGAATAATAAACCAATCAAATTGCTTTGGGTAACAAGTGAGCACAACAAGATTTGTTATTGGTCAAATAGTCCATACTTGACCAATTAAAATCGACTATCTTAAACTCGAGGCCACATGTGATATATTTAACCATAATTTGAGGTTGGACGATCCTCGAAAAATAATACTCCGAGTGTTCTATGTGCCGCGACCTTGGGAAAATGCATGGAAAGGGGAAATGCATTGACATTGTTAATACTACTACGTAGTACGGAAAGTTAAATTTACGACGGAGTACTCTAGAATTTCTAGAGAATTTCTTTGAGTACTCTGTAGTTGTGTAAACGTGACGATACTCTTTGGCGTTTAACGTCATCATCGTTCAAAGAACGAACCAGTTCCCTCCGCAGGAACGTGTTTTCTATTATTTCTTATCAAAATATGACATTTAATTCAGATTGAAGGAGTTTCAATCTTGAAATCCAATTTTGAGCCCCCCTTCCTGCACCGCCCGCAGCTTTAATTCGAGACTTCCACCAAGTGCCTCATCAGCGAATGCCCCAGATCGACTGAAACTGCGATCCAAATCGCGCGGCCTGTGCGCTGGACTTGGTAGACGCAAAGACGTTCCAGAAGCGGAGGGTTTCGTCGGCAGCAGCCGAGACGACCGACGCTCCGTCGGGCGACATGGCCATGTGGAGCACACGCGCCGTGTGGCCCGTGAACTCTTTGATACGGCTCATGCGCGGGTAGCTCCACAAGCAGAGTTCGTTCTGGGAGAATCCGTGCGACGAGAGCAGTTCCTTTTCGTGGGGTGACCAGAGCAGTCCACATACCTATGCACACCGGCACCATCATCTTCATCATCCTTCGACATCCTTGTACCTGCGACCCCGTGTGCACGCTCTGTTGCATGGTGCCAGACGAACTCTGCCACAGCTTGATGCATCGGTCGGCCGTGCCGCCGCCGGACGCGAGCAGGTGCCGCTCCCAAGGACACCACGCCAGCGCCTTCACCGCGGCATTGTGCTGCAGCAGCGTCAGCCGCGGCGTCGCCATCGCACCATCCCATAAACTCAACCTGCCACAGTCCGTGAGCATCATATGACCGATGATGTTGATCGTACCGGTTGTCATTACCGCCAGACGCCAGCGTCTTGCCGTCAGGTGACCACGCAAGGCCACAAATCTCCTGCACATGACCACGGAGAGTTGCGACGGCTGTCGACTGCGGGGCTTTGAGGTCATGTTGGACAATCTATCAATCTTGCAAGTCAAATTAAAGTGTCTCTCTGTGCACCTTGGTATCCCTTGAGCCCGAGGCCAACGCATTCAATGTCGGATTCCACGCGAGTGCACCGACGCGCTCCTCGTGACTGCGGACGCGGCGGACGCACTTGCACGTCGTGGCATCCCATATTTGCAGGTCGGCATCGGCAGTCCCAATGGCCAACGTGCGGCCATCACCGAGCCATGCGACGGACGTCACGTAATCCTGGGCACTTGCCACGGCCGCGTCCAAAGCCGAGACTGCGCCTGTGTCGACGTGGTAGAGGAAGACGCGCTTGTCGAGCGCAACGGCAAGGAGGTTGGTGCTGCCCCATGCGAGCAGGTTGAGATAGTAGTCGTCGCGGAGGTCAGGCGCGTCGAGGATGCGTGTGGGCGTCTGGGGAATATGCCGCCTTGGGGTTGGATCTGGGTTGAGGCGGTGGGGTGTGGGGTGGTGGATACCACGCAAGCTAATTGCCGTAGATCGACACGTTGGAGGTGACTGAAAGCGCAAGAGGCGGTGGTCTTGAGGGACGTCGGACGCGACGAGGGCGGAGAAGAGGAGGTCGCGGTGGGCAGGAGCTTGAGACGATGATGCCGACGGAGGTCGACTCTCGGACGAGAGCATGAGCTCGCAGTAGGCGGGGTTCATGGCGGCGCGCGATGGGATGAAGCGGTCGGCCGAGACATTGCCGCCGATGCGTCGCCGGCAACCAGGCTCGCCGCGCATGGTCTTGCTGAGACGGAGAATGGCATCCGTCCAGGTCAAGCGAAAGTGAAACCCCCCAATCGTTTCTCACAAAAAGTGAAACTGTCGGTGAAATCGCCGAGCCACTTTGGATTTGCCAGGGGATGCAATAGGTTGTTTCGTTTGCCATGAGGATGTGGAATCGCGAACCCCTGAGGGTCAAGTTGATGGACCCGTTGGCGTCGCATCTTTCTCTCTCCGACCATGTCCCTCGAAGGACGCGAAAATTCCTATGCTACTGCAAACAATACAACCCACACACGATCGCTGCCATCGAAAGCCGCCAAGGCATCGCCGCCGAAGACTTCATGGGCGAGGGAGTCGTCGACCCATTCGTTGTGGCTCGCATGAGTGCATCAATTGGGGGTACTGTCGTCGTGGGGCAGACGACCGCGTTGAGCACATGGGCCAACTGGTCAAGTTGGATCCATTTGGGTTAACGCAGTTGGGGACATCTAAACCATGTTGTAGTAGCACGTGGAACTGCAAAAGGCGGGTGAGATCGACAGCATGAGCGTCTCGTAGGTGCCCGAGGTCGAATAATTGAGCCGCACGGGCATCTTCAATAGTCCGAAAAATACAAACGCGTCAACGGGCGTGCAATTGCCGCCATTGGTTGACGTTGTGGTTTTGAGAAAGGCCACGGGACAGACCAAGAAAGGCCAGGCGAAGCTAGCATAGGCGACTGGAAGCTGTGGCGAGAAGAAGCAGTTGGGCAGCCTGCTGGAGTAGCCAGCGAGGGCTTCCATGTAGGCCGCGCAAAAGGCTGTTGCGGTGCCTAGAAGCGCACTCGCAAAAAGTACAATACGTGGTCGACGAGGCCAGCGACGCCGCCGCAGTGCACGACGCAGACTCTGTGCCTCGCTTCGGCGATCGTCAAGATGCTAATTTGACCACACATGGCCCCGGGTGTGGTCGTGCGGATGTTGGCGAACCATTGGTTTGATACGGGAGAGCGACTAGGTCGTTGGAGCCAGTGCAGTTTGGCAAGGTGGGAAGCCACGCTTGAACGTTGGCAAGACATGTTGCAGAAGTCTACCGTTTGGTTGAGTGTCGTGGGGAAAAGGGCGAAGGCAGCATTGAGCGGAAGAGTCGAGCCGAAAGGCGCGGATGAGCAATTGGTCCACGATCATGCGACCGAAGAAGCGATCGCATCGCAATCCGTCCATGGTGTCGCTGTGGCCGAGAGGCGCAAGGAAGATGAGCTTCACGAGCGCATGACAGGTGCGTCTATTTATGGCGGGTGTGGCTGAAATAGACACGCCCACACCCACAAGTGTCGTTGTTGGGTCTTGAAACACATGACCATGAAACGCACGGACGCCAAGAGCAGTGTTGATTTGTGACGGTCGTACAACCAATTCACGTGACTAGAGTGAAGCCCATTTTAAAGAGCTTCACCACAACTGAATCTTTGACCTTGGTAACGGCCTCAACCGACGGTAACCACCTCAAACAGAGTGTGTGGTCGTGCTTGGAGGACGCCAGGCGGGAGAGTGATGCAAAGAAAGGGCCTCGCAGTCTCAAGACGTTGGAAAAGGACGCAAGGTTTCTTCTCTCACGTCCTCCTTGTTGCATCCAGCATCGTGGCGAAATAAGATTACTGGTGGAATTTGATCGAGTCCAAACGTTTTGCCCCCACCACGACCTACACTCTACGTCACCTCGTCTCGTGCAGCCACGTCACACCGCGAGAGTCAAAACTTGCATTTTTCGGGTCATCTAAAACATCAGGAGCGGTTCGTCATGCTTGGCTTTGCCGCCACCGTCGGCCGCCTTGCTCTTCTTGGACTTCTTCTCGCCTCCGTCCTTCTTGGATTTCTTCTCCGACTTCTTTTCCGATTTCTCCGACTTGTCCTTCTTGGACTTTTTTGGCGGCGCCACTTCTTCTTCTTCCACCACCACCTCCTTGGCCTTCTTCTTCTTCTTCTTTGGCTCTTCCTCCTTCTTGCTGGTCTTCTTGCTCTTCTTCTTTGGTTCGATCACATCTTCTTTCTCGACCACTTGACGATGGTGCCAATGCGAGTCAGGAATGCGCTCGTCTTCGCCCAACGGAGTCGTTAGATCCACTTGGCTCAGGTCGTCGTAGCCTGATTTCTTGGACGATCTCCTGCGGGACGACACGCCTTCGTCGCTCGACGCATTGTCAGGCTACACGCAATTCCATCAGCTCCATCTCTCCCACAACTTGATTACCTCGTCGTCTAAAATCACAATCTTCTTGGACTTTTTCGTCTTCTTCTTTTTGCCCTTTTCGAGCACTTCAAGCAAATTGCCCACCATCTAGACGTCATAATTCAATATCAAAACTCAAATCCCGGTAGTACGTTGTTTTGCGGGGCGTTGTCGCTAGACTTGATGTAAAACGGATGCAATTTTTCCTTGTCCATGGGCTTGGCCACGTCCAGCTTGAGTTCGTCTTCGCTGTCGCTACTCGAACGGTCGTCTACAAACTAACGTTAGATATCTACAAACAAGACACCGTACCGTGAATGTTGACGTAGCTGCCATTGTCAGGCCCGCCTTGGTGGTGGTGGTTCACTTGGTTCACAAACGAGACCTCGGCGTCTTCATCCAGCACGTCCAAGTCCCCGCCGGCCGCCAAAAAGGCCGCTTCGTCCTTGTCCAATGGCTTGTCCAAGTCCAAGCCGGGCGGGAGCGGCACCTTTCGCTGCGCCTTGGCCCCCACAGGCGCCAGTGGCTCCGCGAAGAAGCTCGTGAGGACTTCGACACGGGCGTCGGCGCTGACGGGCGCGGCGTCAAAGACGCGGTTGGCGCGCTCGTCGGCGCTGAGGGCGGCGAGACCAACGCCCAACCCAAGCACAATCTCCTGGACGCCGCACGCCCGCTCCTGGACTTCAATGTGCTCGCTCTGGACAAAGGCGGGGAGACGCTCGAGGATCATCTGCGCGAGCGAGTCGACCGTGGCTTCGTCGGCCTTTTCGACCATGACCATGAGCAGCTTGAGCAGCGCGTGCATGTAGACGGCCTGGACGGGCGCCGGGAGCGACGTCGTGCGTGGGAGGAGCATGTGGTCGGCGGCGTTCATGACGTCGTCCAGTCGGCTTTCGTCATCTTCGTCATCTTCGTCTTCGTCTTCGTCTTCGACGTACTCGAGAATGTACTCGCCAATGATCCAGCCCGCGGCGTAGAGCACTTGGCAAGTGGTTTTCGCCCCGGGACCCGTGAGCGCCTCTTCGTCAAGGAGGAATTCAATCATCTTTTGGACAAGCATGGCGCGGATACCCTTGACACGCACGGCCAGATCGACCAACTGGCGCGTGATTTCAGCGGCATTTTTGGCGTTTTCGCCCGGCACTTTGGCCAATTGGACCAAGATCGCGAGGTACCACTCAAAGTCAGCGACGTTCTGGTACTTGTTGATGGAACAGACCATGAGGATCTTGTTCATGAGCTCTTGGCGGTACACTCCGTCTGACACCATAGTGTGGCGCATGAGTTCTTGGATGATCGCAGGGGCATTGTCGGGCGTTACCATGCCCACAAGCAACTCCAGCGACCGGAGGCGGATCGTCGTGTCTTCGACGTTGAGACATTCGAGGATGATCTGCTGGTGCTCGGAAATCACATGTGGGTGGCTCTGCATGAGATTGCTCAGCCCCACGAGGCCAAGGTACCGGAGGTTCTGGTCCGGGTCTTCAATGTACCGGCGCAGGTGGTCGTTGCAGAGCTTGACGATCGCAGGGACGTTGCGTGGCTGCGTGCCGTCACTCTTTTGCGTATACAAGAGCGCGGTCGTGACGGTGCTGATGCACTCGTAAAGAAGGGACTTCGCGGGCGTGTTTTGGATGATCGTGGCCAACGGGTCCAGCAGCTTGCGCGCGAGACGCGGTTCCTCGGGCACGAGCGAGCTCATGAGCTTGACGACCTGCCAAGACAATGAGAACGGTTGTGTAGCGTCTATCATCTACCTTGATGAGCATCCAGTTGTTGGAGCTTGTTGTGAGGAGCCGAAAGAATTGCGGCGCGAGGCCGACATAGTTCTTGGGCTTCTTGTTCGCGAGTTCGCAAATGACGTTGACCGAGCACGAGACGACCGATACATCGGGTTCTTCCATGCGCTCCTTGAGCCGGTCAAAGCTGAGACGGAGGCCCTGCGGGTACCGCAGGAAGAGTTTGTAGAGGATCAGCGTCGCCTTCTTGCGCACATACGGCTTGTGGCTGTTCATGAGGTTCAGAATGTCCCCGAGGAGATCGCGAGCGAGGTCGAGCGTGCAGATGTTGGCCATCGCGTTCAATGCGAGCCCGACTTCGTATTCGTTGACGCTGCCAAATTCCTTCTTGAACAAGTTCGTGCAGAGCAAGACAACGTCCGTCGCCTGCGTGAACGACTGACTCGCGGCGAGGTAGCCAATGCGCTTGTGCGCAAACCGCTCGTAGGACATGACTTCGACCGTGTGGAACGCAGCCCAGCTCATGTCGTACCCTTGCATGTTGAGGTAAGTCAGTTTGCGAATCGCCTGCGCCTTCACAAAGTGGTCGGTCGATTTGAGCTCGGTCTTGATTTCCTGCATGCATTGGGAGATGTACACGGAGACATCCCCCTTGCAGGAGCGAATGCCCTTGACCAGGTCCGCGAGCGTCTTCTCAAACATCCTCTTCCCTTCCTGATGCACCACACACTTCGGCAGAAGAATTGACAAGATTTTGGTCGACGCCAAATGTCCGGATACATATCCGGATACCCCATTTCCACCAATCCGACGCCGACATGAGTCAATATCTCACCCACGACCAGCGTGAATTTCGCGCGGCGTTGGCGCGGCGATGTCCGTCATCTCCGTCCTCAAAGGAGGAGGAGATGGAGGATGCATGGCCTCGCATTGCTCGACTTGCCTCGCGACTCGCTCTAGACGCTCCATCGGTTCCCTCGATGTCCGAGGGGTCTGGTCGTCGATGGAGGACATGTTGAAGTGGACCCGTCGACTTAACCTCTCTCGGCGGTCCCATGAATGTGAAGTCTCCGTCAACGACATGAACTTTTCAATTCCTTCAATCTCATCAAGAAGACGATGCAAATACAGGATCATTCTAGGGCGACTGCAATTACGCCATGGACTGCAAGCGCCTTCCATGGACCCGAGGGCGACAGACGATCCAGGCGAGCCTCGGGATCATCAATTTATAATCCTCAAAGGAGAGAGGGACATGAAACATTAGTCGATCGACGCAATGCAAGGTTGACATCATGAGATGACCACATGCATCACCTCCTTCCGTCGTTCCATCTTATTGGCGTGGTTTCGATAATGAACGTAAGTTCTTCCAAGCGTCTTTCAGGACCTGTTGCACGGATATCTTTTTCAAGAGAAAGAACATTTCGATGTGAAAGGTCTGCCCGAATTCGTCATTCGACCAAGTGTCCACCCACTCGTCGATGGAAGTAAAGCAGTCCTTCCATCCCCAATCCAGCGTCAAGCGAAGGCCGAGCTCTACCATGGATGCGACGCATCATCTGCATCTCTCTCCGCCCAAGAAGCCGCGTGTTGTCGACTCTTCCGTCGGTGTGCTGCCGTTCCATTGCGCGCCTTCAACAGCACCGACGCCACCGCATGTGCCTGACGAGACGCTCTTCCACTATACATTCCCGCATGGATAAATGGCCATGAAATAGAGAAATGCTCTGTCGTCAGCGTTCCTGATTTGGTCTCAAATGCGTCACATCATATTAGTTGTTATACTCTGCAACCGCCCTGGATCGAGGATGTTTGGAGTGTCCACAGTACAGGTCGCTGGCGAGTACGACGTCTAATAGTCCGAACCACCGCCGAACATGTCCATGCCACCGCCGAGGTCAGCTTCTTCTTCTTCTTCCTTCTTTTCTTCCTTGGCAGGGGCAGCCGCGGCACCGCCGGCAGGGGCGGCGGCAGCAGCACCGGCCGAAGCACCGCCGATGGAGACGTTGGCGAGCTTCTTTTGGCCTTCAGCAATGACTTCGTAGATGTCCTTGCCTTCGACTTCCTTCAAGAGGGTTTCGAGCTTTTCCGAGTCGACTTCACCACCGACGGCGGTGATCACCTTTTCGACATCAGCGGCGGAGGGGGTGGTGTTACCGCCCAAGACGACCAAGAGAAAAGCAGCAACGTGACGCATCTACACATATCATCTCATCAGCCTCATGGAGGAAACATCGCGACGGCGTCGTACCTTGTTTAAGGTTGAAAAATGGACCGGAAAACGTCTTTTTCACTACTGAGCATGCATTGCCGATTGCAAACCAACCAATTGACCAGGGGATAACCAATGGAATTCGACGTCAGAGACGACCCAATCAAATTCACGCATCTCTCTGATTGGGTATTTCAAGAATCATTTTAGCCAATCATTAATATTGGATTGCGCTCCCCTCCACAAAGAACCGTCCGCGCCGTTTCCACCGACAGGGAAGGCGTGGACTTGCGCCATCATTGCACCATCAATGTCGTCCGGGGACACTTTCTCTTCGATGTGTAAGATGGTGATGGTCTGCATGTGCGGTGTCCACAGTTGTCACGCAGGCTATTCTTAGCGCCTCAACATGTTCCTGTCCTGATTCCAGCCTTCTTGAAGGAACCATACGCACGTGCCCGTGATGTCGTCGCTCGTCCTCCCCATGCTACCGCTCTTGTTCAGCTGGATTTCGTGTCTATATATGCCAATGGCCCTCTTGCTCTACCTGTACCACAGCAGCCACTCGTGCATTCGCTATCGCCGTCCTGATCGCACGGCCTTTCCCGCTCTTTGCGTCATGCTCTGCGCGCACTCGATGCCGATCCTGATCTTCGTCAACGCGCACTGCCTTCTCTACGTCATTTGGTTTGTCCTCGCGCTTTGCTCCATGGTCTCCTACCTCCTCCTCCAGCTCTCGCTTGTCGTCACGTTCAAAATCACCGAACTGCTCGCCGAACCCACGCGCGCAACCGCAGCGACGGCCCTTCGCATGATACGCTTCCGCTGGTTCCTCCACCCGCGAATCCAATCCTCCATCTGGCTTGCCGCCAACATCCTCTTCGCCGCGCCAGTCTTCTACCCCTACGACATCAACGCGCTCCTCATCACGGTCGAAGGGTCCTGCTTTGGCCCCGTTGCATGGAACGTCGTGCTGTCGGAATTCGCCATCATCGGCCTCGTTTCGATTGTCCTTGCCGTCCAAGTGAGCCAGGTCGTCGACAACTTTGGTCTCCGGGGGTCCTTTCTCTCGACGGCCAAAGGCGGCGTCCTCTGCATCCTCTTCCAACTTGTCCTTTCCGCCGGCTGGTACTTGGACAACTGGACATGGCTTGCGACGTACCACGTCGTCGGCGTTACGGCTTGCGTTCCCCCGCATGTGTTTTTCTACTACAACATCCTCGCGCCTCTCCGCCAAGCGCTCTTCCCGTCGCCCTTTCGCCAACGCATCGTCGTGCTTTCGGCCTCGATCCACATGCACCCCCATCTCTACCCCCAGCACCTCTCGCTCTTCCACGACTTTCTCCGGCACCCTGACGGCTTTCGCGCGTTCCTCGAATTTTCCCGCACCGAACTCACGGTCGAGCGACTCCTCGCGTGGCAAGCCATTGTGCAGTACCAGGACGCGCCGTCCTTCCGCAGGGCCAACGCTGTCTTTGACGAATGCCTCGCGACACACTGCATCTACGCGACGTCGGTCGGTACCAACTGGCGCCCCTTTTACCAGATGCAGCGACCCATGTGGCACCCCGCGACGCCCGCCGCCCCCGCACTCTTTGACCGCGTCCTAAGGGACCTCGAGGGTCTCATGCACCAGGATCAACTTGGCCGCTTCCTCGCGCATCCCTCGGGCTGCCTCGCGTGGCATGACTTCCTCGACCGCCGCCGCACGCTTGAGAAGCTCGACCAAGTCATGACGATCGTCTCCAAACAGTCGTTGCCCCGCGCCATGAAACAATATTAATCGTCGTATTTAATACTTAAGAATGGTTTCGCAGCGCCGCCAACCGCGCCGTCAAGTCATCCGTCGCTTGCGGCGCCGGCGCGGCCACGGGCACGTGCGTACCGACGGCCCCCGCCGAGTCCAATTGGCCAGCAATCTGCAGCCCGTTCTCGTCGGCCACCATCTGGATTAAGTCGTCGACTTGGTCGGCGGGGGTCGCGCCCGCCGTCGTGCTGTTCATCGCGCCTTCCATGTACGCGGCGCGCACGTCCAGGTCTTCAAACTGCTTTTCGAATTGGTCCATCGTCTTGGAAATCTTCTCCACGTTCATCGAGTCCATCACGACGTTCATGCCCTTGACGACCCCCGACATGTTCGACTTGAGGTTCCCCATCGAGATGGCCGTCTGCACCCGCGCGGAAACGGCGTCGATGCGCGAACTCAGCTGCAGGTAGCTCAACGCCTGGTTCTTCTCGCGGATCGCATTCTGTGCGTAAATCTTGGCGCCTTCCATGTTCCCCTTTTCGATCGCTTGCTTGAGCTTATTCTTCTGCGCGATCTGGTTCTTCTCACACTTCTTTGCATTGCGCACGAGCGACTTGGCGGTGAAGCGCATCTTGAAGAGCTCGTCTTCGAGCGTCGGGCCCTTCAGGAAGTCAAACATGCTGATGCTGATCAACGCCCGATTGTGGAATGAAAGAAAGAAAACAACCACCGCAACAGACAGAACGTACCGGATACGAATTATCCGGACGTCGTGTCCAGCCAGAATGTTGGTGGCCGACATGCGTCGCACGACATACATTCCCAAATCGACAAATCAGGAGTGTGACATTTCGAGACTTGACATTAAACTCATATTGCACTCAGGCGTAGTCGGAGCCTTTCTTGTACTCGACGGGGTGTCCATAGACATATCCGTCGGAGATCCACGTCCAATAAATGCGGTCACAGTGCACACATTTGTACTTGGAGCCTCTCGCAATCGAGTCTTCGCCCAAACAGCAGTCGTCGTCGCACCACTGGTCGCACCAGCAGCACTTAGTGCATCCCGAGTCCTTCATCTTTTCGTCTTCTTCTGCTGCTTCCTGCGCGGTGTCTTGCGCTTCCTTGTGGGCCAAATAGGCCTCGCTCGCTTCCCCTCCGTGGTACGAGCCGCCAATTTTGCCAAAGTCCGACCGGCCACTCTCACTCAACGTCGCCAATGCCTTGGCTACGTTCTTCCGGAATGTCGGCGAGTCCGTCAAGCCAAACTCATCGATCAGGCGCTTCTTCAAAGTGGGGAGACCAACGAGACTTGTAGCTCCCTGTACAATGAACAAAATGCGCTCCATCAATGTCTTGGGTTTCCCCACAACGGCTCTCGTTCCCTCGGGCTTCTGTCTTGGGTTTCCTTCTGTGGCCTTCTTCCCCGCAGGTACTTTCGTCGCTCGCTTCGTCTTTACCACAGAGTTCTTCGCGGGAGCTTTCCCTCGAGTCGGTCTCTTGGGCGCTTCGACCGGCGGCAATACCTGACGTCTTGGTGGCATCTTCCTATGTCCGAAACGACAATTAGTCAGTTTCAACTCAGGAATTCAGAATTCATCGGAACTGTTTGGAACACTGTTGCTCCTGCCGTCCGCGAATAATTCACAAAGTGTTGAGATACCGTGATTTGACACTTCAGGTGCCACACGAAGACAACCGAAAATTCAACGAAATATACCCCGCGATTTGAAGCGTACTGTTGTGTCAAGGAAAATGATGATATCCATTGGAGCATGCATTTTCATTCAAGCACATCAACTTGAAATAGTTGATCATTTTTTGCACAAAACACCAAAATACTTCAATTTTTGTGGTAACATAAATTGCGAACCAGGATATTTTCAATATTCAAAAATCGGGACCCTTCCGATACTCGACGCGGTGCCCATTCGTGTATCCATCGGAGATCCACGTCCAGAAGATGCGGCCGCATTGACCACACTTGTGTTTGCCCCCTCTCGCGATCGAATCTTCACAGATGAAGCAGTCTACATCACACCATTTCTCGCACCAGCAACACTGAATGAGTCCCGCAGCCTTCATTTTCTTCTCTTCTTCCGCGGCTTTCTGCGCTGCCGTCGCAGCCAAAAAGACTTCGCTTGTCTCGCCACCGTGGAAGGAGCCACCAATTCTGCCAAAGTCCGACCGACCATACAGCGCCACCAACGTCTTGGCCACGTTCTTCCGAAATGCTGGCGAATCCGTCATGCCAAATTCACCCACGAGCCGCTTCTTCAGGGTCGGGAGGCCCACGAGACTTGTGGCGCCATGTACAATGAACAGAATGCGATCCGCCAAGGTCGTGGGCTTGCCTCCTTTCTTCTTCCGTTCTTGAGGCAATTGCTGTTGTGATGCAGACTTTTGCGGCGGCTTCGCAGGTTTTGGAGTTTTCTTGGCAGGAACAAGCTCCATTGCTTTTGCAGGTACTTTAGTGGTTCGTCTTGATCGCTCGGCGGGTGGCGGGAACACGAGGCGTTTTGGCGGCATCGTTGTTGCAAAATCGACACTGCGACCGTTGCAATATGCTGCCCCGAAAATACTGGGTTTCTGGACTCTTATATTGAAAGTCAGGGTCGAAAAGTAAACGAGAATGATGGTCAATACTGGCAAAGAATCACGCAGACATTTCAGAGGTGTGGTATTTTGTCTCCCCACCCGCAAAAGTTGTCGGCGCCCTTCTTGAACTCGACGTCGTGTCCATAGACATACCCATCGGAGATCCACGTCCAGTAAATACGGTCGCAGTGGATGCACTTGTACTTGGAGCCACGACCGATAGAATCTTCACGGATGAAACAATCGTCATCGCACCACTGCGCGCACCAGCAGCACTTGGTGCATCCCGCGTCTTTCATCTTCTCCTCTTCCTCCATGGCTTCCTGCGCTTCTTCATATGCCAAATAGGCCGCGCTATCCTCCCCTCCATGATACGAGCCGCCAATTTTGCCAAAGTCGGCCCGGTCGCATTCGCTCAATTTCGCCAACGCCTTTGCCACCTTCTTGCGGAAAGACGGCGAGTCCGTCATGTCAAACTCGTCGATCAGTCGCTTCTTCACGGTGGGCATCCCCACGAGGTTTGTTGCGTCTTGAATGATAAAGAGAATGCGACCAATGAGCGTCTTGGGTTTTCCGTCGTCCATTGTCCCGACCTTGGCTTTCAAAGTTGCTTGTCTCGTTGTCAACCGAGTCTTCGAAGGAGGTTTGTTCTTCGCAGGGATTTTTCCCCGTGTCGATCTCTTGGGGGGTTGGAAGGGCGGCGGCGCGGGCGCCTGGCGGCGTGGGGCCATCGTCAAACACGTGCCACCGTTGAAATTGGTTCATGTCAATGACATCGGAATGATGATCAACCAGGTGGCAATTACCAAATTTTGCAAAATTCACAAAAAATTGATTGATATGGGTGCCACAGCCACATGACGATCCATTGCGCCCACCGCTGTGTGGCAGCTGGGAGAGGAGGTGGTAAGTGATGGTCTCTCCAACATGGATGCATGGCCCATTTCCCAACCAACCTAACCATGAACGTCCAAGCTGCGTACTCGCAATGGTCGGAGATCTACGACACGAACACCAACCCGACCCGAGACTTGGAAGGCGTCGTGTGCCGTGACATGCTCGCGGCGCTTCCTCGCTTCAAGCACGTTCTCGAGATGGGCTGCGGCACGGGCAAGAACACCGAATGGCTCGCGGCCAGGAGCGCGCGGGTCACAGCCGTGGACTTGACGCAGGCCATGCTGGACGTCGCAGCGGCCAAAATGATCTCGTCCCCGCATGTGGCATTTGTGCAGGCTGATATGCTGCAGACGATGCCGTGGTCGTCGTTCGTGTCGGATGCTGTTGACCTCGTCACGTTCAGCCTCGTCTTGGAGCATGCGGAATACCTCGTGCCCATCTTCAAGAGCGTGGATGCTGTGTTGGAAGCTGGTGGACGCGTCTACATTGGTGAGTTCCACCCGTTCAAGCAATACCACGGCAGCAAGGCGCGGTTTGAGTCTAAGGAAACAGGTCATGTCGAGGAAGTGACGGCGTTCACACACCACGCAAGCGACTTTGTCCAGCCGGCGCTCGCGCTTGGATGGACCCTCGAACGAATGGACGAACGCTTCGACGGCGACCGATGCCAGGTGCCGCGCATCATTGGCTTTCTCTTCCGTAAAGGCCAGAGTTCGTAAAAGAGTGGTCTCTTTACCATATTTTCACTTTGCACTTGCAAGAGTATGTGGTTTGTTTGCCACGCAAGCACCTGCTCCTGAACTATCGCATCAGGATCGACTTGAACACGAACACGAAGCCAATTGCGTCTTGTATTAAGTTGCTTTTCCGACGCCGTAGACTGTAAAGCCCAAGTGACGCAACGCCTCAGGATCGAGGAGGTTGCGTCCATCAAAGACAAACGCGGGCTTGAGCATGTGGTCGTAGAGGCGTCCATAGTCGTACGTCCGAAACTCTTCCCATTCGGTCATGATGGCCAGCGCATGCGCCTTCTCGGCGGCCTCGTATGGATCCCGCACCCAATGGACGCGCGCCATGTCTTCGTCGCCCAGTCCATGGTACCGCAGTTCGTTGTGCATGTCCTCGACCTCGACCTTGGGATCGTAAACAAAGACGGACGCACGTTCGGCCACGAGTGTCTTGATCACGGCGGCGGCCGGCGTCTCTCGTGTGTCGCCCGTGTCCTTCTTGTAGGCAAAGCCAAACAAGGCGATCTTTTTGTTCGTGACCGAGTTGAAGAGTGTGCGGACGATCCGCCGTCCGAATCGATCCTTTTGGAATTCGTTCATTTGGACGACGCTGCGCCAGTACGCTGCGACTTCAGGCAAATGAAAACTCTCGGCCAAGTAGACCAAGTTGAGCACGTCCTAGATCAAGCATGACATATTGCATGGAGAGATGCAACACCTTTTGGAAACACGACCCACCAAAACCAACCGACACTTGGAGGAATTTGTCGCCAATACGTGGGTCTGTTCCGACGGCCCGCGCGACTTCCGAGACGTCGGCGCCTGGACACCCATGAGGCATGCAAAAGGATTCCAGGTAGACGTACCCGTGGCTTCGCAGAGCGCCGAGATCGAGTTGATGCTCGAAATGCGCTGGGCGAGGAAGGCATTGGCCACCAATTTGGAGAGCTCCGAGGACCACACGTTGGTGGTCAGGATTTTGTCTTCGAGTAATGAGGACAGTATCGCCATGACAATGACGTACCGCGGGCAATCCAATGTTCGTAGATTTGGACAAGTTTCTGGACAGCCGCTTGGCCGGACGGCGTGCTGGCGCCACCGATGAGGACGCGGGACGGCGAGATCAAATCCTGGACTGCCGTGCCTTCGCTGAGGAATTCGGGATTGGAGAGGACTTCGAAATGGACGCCGCGCCTAGATATTGGACAAGTTGAGGGGTGTAAAATGACAAAGACGACGCACTGTCGGTTCGCGTTGAAAACGGCGGCAAGCACTTCTGCCGTGTGCACCGGGACAGTCGACTTTTCAACGACAATCTTGTCCGAGGTCGCGTATTCCGCGATCATGCGCGCGCACAATTCAACGTTCTTCGTGTCGGCGGCGCTGCCGGCCCCGATGCCTGCGACTTTCGTCGGCGTGTTCACACACACGAAGATCAAGTCCGCTTCCTTGACATGCTTGTCGATGTCGGTGGAGAAGAAGAGGTTGCGACCGCGGGTTTCGCGCACGAGTTCTTCAAGCCCCGGTTCGTAAATGGGCAAATCGAAATTCGTCGAGTTCCACCGCGCGATTTGCCGCTCGCTCACGTCAACGACTGTGACGCGGATGGACGGACAGTGCTTAGTGATGACCGCCATCGTGGGGCCGCCGACGTATCCCGCGCCCATGCAGCATACCTTCAACGAGAACGTGGCGTCCATGGGCACTCCTGATCGAATGAATTATTTGTCGGTTGAAGTGTTCAAATTGGGGTAATATTTAAATATGGAGGTGAATCCCAATATTTAGTATCATTGACTTATGTAATGACAGAAGTATTTAAATAGAAAGGTTTCTTGCGCTCCCCCATTTTGCGTTCGTGGACAGCGAGATGAGTGC
This sequence comes from Aphanomyces stellatus, assembly GCA_009835185.1. NCBI lineage: Eukaryota > Oomycota > Saprolegniomycetes > Saprolegniales > Verrucalvaceae > Aphanomyces > Aphanomyces stellatus. The sequence goes on along the minus strand of VJMH01005174.1, from coordinate 15,278 downwards.
CGCGAAGCGCGACCCGATTTTGGACTTGGCCAAGTACATCGACCAAAGCGTGCGCGTCAAGTTCGCCGGTGGAAGAGAAGTTACTGGCAACCTCAAGGGATACGACCAGTTGGTGAACCTCGTCTTGGATGATGCCATCGAGTACTTCGAAACCCCCGGACAGACGCGCGAACTCGGCCTGCTTGTGTGCCGAGGGACATCCGTGATGCTGATATCCCCCGTCGAAGGCACCGAAGAAATTGCAAACCCCTTTGCGCAAGAACACGAAGAGTAATGACAGGTTGGTACACTTGCGATGACAGCGCTCGACGCCAATTGCTTGTCCCTTATTTCGATGGAATTCATTTACACAATGATCTTTATGTGCCACCATGCATCATGCTCCTAAGAGTGTATTATGCTGATGTTAAATGTGAGGAAGGAGTTCAGGAGCTAAGAATGCACTCGCATCTCACGGCAGCGTCCGCACTCGAGAATGCAAGTTCTTGCGCATTCACGTCCTCTAAAAGTAAGTTAATAGCGGTACTTGGTCGAGTAGTCCTTGGGTGAGATCACCAACCCACGGCCTTTGCGCGCGCCGCGGTAAACCGTTTCGATGATGTCAATCATTTCGCCCTTGTTGTTGAACGCCCAATTGATCTTGTTGTTGTTGCCCGTGCCCAAATCGATCATGATGTGCTTGTTGCGGTAGAAGAACATGACGGTGCATGGGTCATAGAGCTCGTACATCGTATTGAAATCGGGCACTTCTGTGATATCCACGACGTAGACGATGGCAAAGTTCTTGACATCTTCGGCGATGCCGCACAACACTTCATCCATCTGCATGCATACGGGATCGTGGTCGTGTCCAAATCGCATGACCACGACGCGCTCACCTTCAGTCATGATGGCTTGATCAACGGCCCAGCCGGTGCACAAATGGGGGAGCATGTACGACATCTTGGGTCGGTCTTGTCGGCGCCGCGAAATGCGATTGAAAATGGAATCGAATGGAAATTTCTCTGCTGGCTGGTCGTCCAGGCCGGATAACTTTCCGGAATACGAGAAATACAATTTTGACAAATATTTTTGCAGTAAAATGGTCAAATTTACACAATCTGACATTTTCTAAGATTGTGGACTTAATAGCGTTATTTGGTCGAGTAGTATTTGGGAGACACCACCACCAATCCACGGCCTTTGCGCGCGCCGCGGAACACTGTTTCGATGATGTCGATCATTTCGCCCTTGTTGGTGAACGCCCAATTGACCTTGTTGTAGTTGCCCGTGCCCAAATCGATCATGATGTGCTTGTTGCGGTAGAAGAACATGACGGTGCATGGGTCATAGAGCTCGTACATCGTGTTGAAGTCGGGCACTTCTGTGATATCCACGACGTAGATGATGGCAAAGTTCTTGACGTCTTCCGCAACACCACATAACACTTCGTCCATCTGCATGCACATAGGATCGTGATCATGTCCAAATCGCATGACGACGACGAGCTCACCTTCCGTTCTAATGGCTTCGTCCACGGCCCAACCAGAGCACAAGTGGGGGAGCATGTTCGACATCTTGCGATCTTCTTGATGATTCGAAAGTGTGGCGCATCGATTCAATCAAATTTGAGTTGTTCGTCCAGGCCGGATAAATTCCGGATAGTCCGTCTGAAACTATTTTTCGGTGGTTTTGACTTTATTGTATTGAATTTATACCAATTTGACACGTGCGTATCTCGGCTGGGAGATGGGGCAAGATGCGATTTCTTGCATATTTGTTAATTTAGGGTTCTTCAGTGATGGCGGCGAGGCGGAGGAAGCGCGCATATCGCGTCCTCCGTGCCTTGGTGATCGCACTCGGGACGAGGAAGCGATGGGTCTTGTACTGGCGGTCCCATGCGCGCACGATGGCTTCGTCGATCACTCCGTTCGTGTCGAGAAGCTCCTGGAGGTGCGGCATGGCAAGGTCTTCGGGCGTTTGGTTAGCGTTGTTGGGAAAGTCCAAGTCCGCGCCGGCGGTGAGCAAAATGTACGTGGCATGCACGTGTCCCGCTTGGCAAGCGAGATGCAACCCGGTGTTGCCGTCGTCGTCTTCCGCAAACACATCGGCGCCTTGGCCCAATAAATAATCGAGGATTTCAACGTGGCCGAGAGACGAGGCGAGCATGAGCGGGGTCTTGTTCTTGGAAACGACGTCGACGTCGTCATACGTTTCCATCGCTGCGCGCAATTGCTTCATGGAGCCCGAGAGGATGGCGGCATGCAGCGGGTGGTCTGAGACGACGGGGACCGGCACTTGAAAGTCCTGGGCGGTGGTGGCCTCGTCGGTGGCGAGCACTTGGTCGCCCTGCAAGAACGGCCATGCGGCATCGGCGCGGAGGAGGTCGGGCATCGACGGCATCAAGTTGTCCGACGACGACGAGAACGACGAGACGTTGAACTTGGATCCGAGGCAGAGGCAAAGGTAGATCATCATGAAGGACGTCTTGGACACCCGCCCAACGCTGCCGTCGGCGTCGTCGGCGCGCTCTCTGTGCTCGGACGCGACGGCTGTGGCGGAGAGAACCATCGTGCTCAGGACCATGATGGCGGTGGAATGAAGCCTTCGGGCGCAACTTTTCAAATACGTCGAGTTGAATTGAACCGGATTGCTTGGAATCTCGCCGGTCCGTTTGACATGGCGCATCGCCATTCGCCGCTGGAATGTTTTCGAGTTACAAGCAGAGGCACACGCGCGGCCTTACCGTGGTCGAAGCAGCTGATATGAGATGGAGAAGCACAATTGACTATTTTAGTCTCGTGTATTTATTCTCACAGGCTTTTTAAGCTTGCGTCACTTATGTCATTGAGTTCAATCTTCAATACCCAAAATAACATACAAAATCAAAGGCTAAATATGCGTATAAAATGGCGAAAAAGTTTGCTCTAAATGATTAGATAATAGAGGTAACCCGCGTTGCAACCACCCGACCCGTCGCTCCGGGTCGTGCGTCGCAGCTTCGATTGGGATGTATCCCATTTTAGAGGGATAATTGGGCGAATTTGCTGATAAAATGGGACAAATCCCCTGATTGGTTGGGAAATATCCAAAGTGTGACCTTTCGGTGCATAGCATGTGGGCGGCCCAGGCTCAGCGTGTGACTGAGATGCGCGCCGTCTCCGCCAATTGTCTCCGCCGACGTGTACGTTGACAAGGAAACGGCCACCGCGCAATGTGAATCCCGATGAGAACATCTCCTTCCATTCTCCCCATCATGCATCTCCATCTCCTCCATGAGGATATGCTGTCCTGTCCAGATGCATATCGCAAGACTGGCTAGAGAGAAAGACAGCGGTGGAACAGCACTGCATCTTCACATCGAACTTTTCATTCCAAATGGAACAAGCATCTACTTGGACGAAAGGGTACATTTTCTTTTCATCAAGACTTCCGTCTTGGAGGATCCATTGATACTGCTGCCATCGCTTCCATTGCCGTAATTGCCAGCGTCAGAGGGTGATCGACTGGACTTGCTGCGACGCGCCTGAGGATGATCTGCATTAGCTGGCGATTGATCCCCATCGTCCTCTTACCGAGAATGATGAGCGAGATGCCAAGGGCGACGACATGTGTGATGGCGGCATAGCGGAAGGCTGCGCGTGGGTGCATCCCGTTGAGTTCGTTGATCCAGGATGAGACGGTCGAGAGCGAGCCACAAAAGCCCGTGAGGATCGCCGCTTCGACCCATGCCGGCTAGGAAGAGTCATGACGATGGAAATGGAGCATGTCTACCTTGGTGATCCAAATGACGACGACGCAATCGAACGCCGACGCGACGATGTTGGCAGCCAACGTGCCATACGGAAGTGCGGAGGTGTTGAAGCGCTTGCCCAGTTCAAAGCGGAGGAGCGCGCCGACGGGGGCAATCCACAGAGCGGTCCATGTCGTCTGATGGAGAATCGCGGCAGCGGTGATGAGGACGAAGGAGAGGCCAAACATGGCGGTGCAGAGACGCGGGAGGATGTGCATGATGCGGGCGTCATCCTCGTCGAAAGAAGACGCTGCGACTGGCTGCGGCGAAATGGCGTCGAGGGCGCGCAACACATCTTGCCATTTGTCATCAGAATCCTACATGCAGATTGAAGACGATTGGGGAAGCATATTCAACCTCGACTTGGATCGCGGACACGTCTGCGCGGAGGCGGGCGACGGGATCCACGGCGGCGGGAGGAGGAGTACATATGCTCTTGGCCGTGAAGATGCCACCCCAGTGCGCGCCAAAGCAGCAAAGCAGTTGTGTGAAGAAGACGAACGTCGCATTGGCGGGGAGATCGGTGAGGTACTGGAACGCCGTATGCAGCTCCCAAGTTGCAAAGGTGGTGCAGCAGCCGCAGAAGCCCGTGGTGATGCCGCTCCAGACAGCGTCGAACTGCTTGAAACGCGCCTTGAGCGGTTGGCAGAGGCCCATAATGAAGCATCCGACGACGTTGGGGAGGAAGAAGCTGAGCCCCATGGCAGTGAGGAGTGTCGGGCGTCCTTGGGAGGCCTCAATGGAGGTCGCCGCGTGCGTAAGGCCAATGCGGGCGGCGACACCTGCGTACGCGAATATCCATATCCACATGATGACATGGAGCGCGGGCCGGAGGAAGTCGGACTTGGGTGGCGCCGAAGCTTGCAAGAGCCGCGCAGGGTCCATGGGGATGAATTTGAATAAAGTTATTGTGTGACACTATTTCATGGTTGCGAAGGTCGAATGGTGTGGATGTGGAATGTCTTCTTGATGTGCACATTTGAATGTCGCACAAACCATCGAAGAATGGACATTGCAGGAGTGTGGACCATAACGTTGGCCATTTGGGACTAAATCAAGACGGCGATGGTACTTCACCACAACCACCATTACAGGAAGCAGTCGTGCCTTCTCTGGACTGCTTCTTTAAAGAGCGCAAAAAAGTTGCATGTTGAAGGCCATGAAATTGACCATCACTCTACGTAGGTCAAACCCCAAGACCGACGCAAGGACACATGCATGGCTGCATGTGTGATGTCCATTCACACAAGGAGGACAATCGCTTCGTTCGAGTTCATCTTGGTAGTGGAGACGAGACCGCGTTCGCGGTGGGGCGTGTTGAGGACGCAAAAAACGTCCATGAAATCAAGAATGATGGTCAGTTGTCATCACTTCGACACTGCCCACTTTGCAACTTGAAGGATGAGATCAAAGACAGACGACTTAATGCCCACCCCATCAACCAAGACCGTTTTGCTCTCGTCGGAACTCGTGGAGCTCATCTCTGCCTACCAAGATGGCTTCTTCGCTGACATGGTGCCCTTCATCAACCTCGAGAATACCACCATGCAGCATGGAGGCTTGGATTGCTCTATCGATCTCCACCTCGATGGGTTTGACGCCGAGATGTGCCGCGTTCACTCGTTGATGGCCCCGTGGCTCGAATCCCATGACATCGCTCGTCTCCACAAGCTCTTTGGTCATCTTCCCCACGTGCGAGTGCTTATCATCATGGATGCCGTCTACTTTGGGCACTTGCCTCTGCTGCACTTTGTCCACGATGCTCATCTCTTCAACTTTCGATCGTGCAATTTGCATCTGATGGATCTAGCCGCCCATGGAGATCGTTTGGACGTACTGGCGTTCCTCCACGCAGTGGGCCATGCCGGCTGCTCCACGCATGCGATGGACGTTGCATCCAAACACGGCAACCTCGCCATGACGCACTTTCTAAGACAGCATCGCCCGGATGGCTTTACTGGCTTTGGGCTTGTTGACGCCATCGTCCTCGGGCACATGGATGTCCTCGAATTCTTGGAAAGCCCAGACGTGGCCACCATGTTGGACCCCAAGAGTGTCGTCGAGCGATACGATTACCCTTGTACTGCCATCGACATTGCCGCCGACGATGGTCGTCTGGACGTCGTCGAGTATCTCGATCGTCACGGCATCCCATTGACTCGACGTGGTCTTTTTATGGCTGTTGAGAAACCAGGCCATGAGGAGATTGTAGCATGGCTGCTCGATCATGCACGGGCACTCGTGGATGCCAACTGGTCGGCGGCGACGCACAGAGCCATCGCGAATGGACACTTAATTGTGACGCAATCTCTGTTGGCAGTGCAAAGGGACGGAGACCGTCTCAGCCTCGATCGAGCCGCGACATTTGGCCATCTCGAGGTCGTACAATACTTGCACGACCAGTGTCTCGTCGAGTGTACGACGGCGGCGATGGACGGGGCTGCTGGCAATGGCCATCTGGATGTCGTCCAATGGCTGCATGTGCATCGGACCGAGGGGTGTACGACCCGCGCCATGGACACTGCAGCTGCCAACAACCACACGGAGGTCGTCCAGTGGCTGCACTTGAACCGGCGAGAAGGATGTACGACCAACGCGATGGCGGGCGCGGCAGGCAATGGCCATTTAGACATGCTTGTTTGGCTTTACGAGAACCGAGACGAAGGTTGTACGACCAAGGCAGTGGACAGCGCTGCCGAAGCCAATCACATCGAGATCGTCCAATGGCTCGTGGATAACCTTGACGCAAATTGTACAACTAACGCCATGGATCGGGCTGCTAAAAATGGTCATCTGGACATGCTGGAGTGGCTCGATGCCAAGTTCCCAGACGTGGGATGCTCGGACGGTGCATTTACGATGGCCGGCTCCAGGGGTCACCTCCATGTGCTCAAGTGGCTCAGTGCGAAATACCCCATGCCAACAGACGTTCTCCTCGAGATTGACGTCAGAAGTACATCGACCGCCGTCGTGACGTGGGTGCTAGCGACACAACCTAGCGACACAGGGTGTCCCCATTGCGCCGCCAGGAATGAAGATCTCTTCTGCCCAGCAAGGCGTATATTGGCGACGGTACCATTCGACGACCCCCGAATCTGCACTTCGTGTCATGTAGAGAGAGACACCATCGTCGCATGTTCCTGCGAACGAGCGTCAGCGTAAATGACTGGAATGCAATGATTCTGGCACCTAGGCACTTGTGTGTGCTGTAACCAAGGAGAAATTCAATTCCATTTCTCCAGCCTAGGCGAGCGAAATGCCCACTAGGTGCACCGTTTTTTGTGCCTGGCAGGCTTGTTCCAAGTTGCGTTATTCATCAAGGTTTTGGCCGTTCCAAATAAATACATGAAACCGATTTGGCCAATGGCCATATCTATACTATTTCAGTTTAGAAATTGAATAGTGTATGTATTTCGGTATCGGCCAATCATGTCGAAGATCACCTTTGAACCAAGATGCTGTGGATGCACCGAGTGCGGCGGGTGTCGGCCGTGTATCGTCCTTGCATGCGACGGGCCTTCCACCATATTCCTGTGCTGCCGACAGAGACACTGCGCTTATGGGCACCTCCTCGCGCTACCGAGGATGCGTATTACGTCGATGGGACCGTCGGCTTAGGCGGACACTCGAAGCTCTTGTTGGAGCAGCATCCGTCCGCACGCTTGCTTTGCATCGACCGGGACCCCGAGGTAGGAGATTTGTCTTGCAGATGATGTCTTATTTGCCTGTAGATCCTTCGTCAGGCGAAGCAAACGTTGGCACCGTTTGCCGACCGCGTTCACTTTGGCCTTGGTTCCTACATGGGCATCAAATCCCATCTGGCCGACGCAGGTAGCGACGCATTATCGTCCATCTAAGTATCCGCCGCAGGGTTTCCCGAGCATGTCGATGGCATTCTCGTCGACTTGGGTGTCAACAGGTCTCTCATTACCCACATCTCCATTTACATACTCTTCTAGTCATCACTTGGATGCAGGAGACCGCGGCTTTAGCATCTACCACGACGGCCCATTGGACATGCGCTTCGATCAATTAGTGTCCATTCCAACTGCCGCGGACCTTGTCAACGATCTCTCGGAAGTTGCGCTCATCAAGGTCCTCAATCTCTCCTTCATATGCATCGTCATCGTTGGTAGATATTCTCCGAGTATGGCCAAGAACCTCTTGCGAAAGAATTCGCAAAAGCAATCGTCCGCCGGCGGGAGACGGAGCCATTTACGCGGACGGACGAGCTCAAACGATGCGTGGAAGCAATTGCGGAGAAATGGTCCAAGGGACGAAAGACTGGGAAGCAAAAACCCATCCACCCAGCCACCCGCATCTTCCAGGTGCGACCACGATCTTCATGCAGAAACATCAACTTGCGTAGGCCCTTCGCATTGCCGTGAACCATGAGCTAGACCATCTTGAAGTGAACCTCTTCTTTGCCTGAGCCTGCTTACTTGTATTTGTAGAAGGGTGTGCCAGCCTTCTTGAACTGCCTCGCTGTCGATGGGCACTTGGGTGCGTCCTCTCGCCAGTCTGCTGTGCTCATGTCGTCAACTTAGCTACGATTGCCTTTCATTCGCTCGAAGATCGATGGATCAAGCGCTTCTTTCGCGATGTGATCGAGGACGACGATGAAGTATTACAGGTAGATTCTCCAGTTGACCATCTCATTGAAGGTCCCATGCAGAACGCCGATCGCGAATATGCACTCGTCCAACGCAAGGCGGTCCAAGCGTCCTCCGAAGAAGTCGCCGCGAACCCGCGCAGCCGCAGTGCCAAGCTTCGTGCAATCAAACGACTTAAATAACATTGACTCTATGCCTGCTTCTATCATCGAAGGGTGCATTGGTAGAGGAGGTAGGCCCACTCGTCGCGCTCGTCCGGCGAAGCGGCCGCGAGATGGAACGTCTTGCCGCCGCTGAGGACGACGCGGAAGTCCTTGTCGCCCGTTTTGGCGACGGCGCAGACGTAGCCGCGGTAGGTCGGAACACACCACGGCTGCTTGTTGTCGTACATAGTGAGCATCGTGCCTTGGACCGCAAAGAACTTGGCGCCCTTGTCGCAGCGGAGCCAGCCGCTGTGGTCGTATGCGTCGGCGCTGGTGCTGGACGCCGATGTTGTGTACGCGTCGTCCGAGACGCTGTCGACGGTGCACATGTACGAGTCGCCAAACGGGTCGGATTGCTTGCGGCGCTGGAGGGCGGCGGCGGCGCGGCGGCATGCGTCCATCCATCGCTTGTCGTTGGAGGCTGTGTCCGATCGGACGTGTACGACTTTACCACTGGAGCCGTACACTTTGAAGCCGGACGAGGCTGCCTCAACGTGGACGACGCGGATGACGCCGAGCGGGGTGCAGTCGGAGAGACGCGCGGCGGCAGCAAAGTCTTCGGATGGAAACTTGTCGTAGTAGCTCAGGAGCGGGCCGCGCAGGACAAAGAATTTTTGCTTCCAGAGAGAGAAGATGCCCGACTTTTTGAAGAGCCATCCCTGGGCTTCGTTGCCCGCGGAGGTGGAGGTGGGGACGGACACGCCGCGCGGCGGCGGCGGAGCAGATGCGGGCATTTCTGAGATGGAAGAGAACTGGCGCAGGAGCGAGCCGGTCCGATGGTGCTGTTGCGCTTCTAACTGGGAGAGTGTGCGAGATGCAAAGGAAGTGCCAGATGGCGGCCATGACGTCCCTCCAAACCCATCGTCACGAGGGTTTCTATTTGGGATAAACACGTGACACACTTTGTTTTTATAGAAAGCCTGCTCCTTGTCATAGCATAAATATAAAACGAAAAGGAGCTAGTAGATTGCAAACGTGTGTTTTGACATGCAGTGTTGTTCCCTCTGAAAAGAGGGACTAACGACCTTACGCTGGGAAGTACACCGAACCGCTGCTGTGATGTTGGGTCCAGGTGGCGTAGCACACGACGCGCCATGACGACGTAACTCGGTTCAGGTTCAAGCAGTTTCCCTACACAATCGACACACGGGTGCGCTTCGATAAGGCATCAGCTTGGCTCCATCTCGCGCTCTCTTCCTGCATGTGCCCAGCCTTGCATTCCATCGTCCCAGCTCTGGATTGTTGGCATTATCTCCGCCAATGTTGGATATGAAGAACGCCGTGACACTGGATCTCAAATTCTCACCATCTCGATGGGAGCATGTTTCTTGCCATCACATTCGACGGAGGTTGATCCATTGATCCGAGTCGGTGTGGCTACCAGGGGCCGCGCTCAAGCTCCATACGCCGGCGACCATCGGAGCTCGAGATGGCCCATGTGGTGACCGCTCCCCGCCACTTCTGGAAGGAATTTGTTCTTCCACACAGATCCCTCTCGTGTCAAGAACTTTGGCGGTGCATCCCGCTGGAACAATGGGAAGGCGATGAGGCCCATATGACGGAAACTCGTTGATCGAAAGGACCTTCACCCCCACGGTCGATCGATCGACCTCAATGACGTTCGACATTCAGCTTGGTGACCATTGCTCTTGTATATATGAGTCATATATGCCCAAGGTGCGCTGTGGATGATGTGCTGCTCCTTCATCAACGTTGGATGGAGGCATTGTCACCGGAAACCTTTGCGTGCCTGCGCGAGTCGAGCGGGTGTCCATCTCATTTGTGATCAACATGGGGAGGACGCAAGATGCTCATGCCAGGTCATGGAAAGGCAATCAATCGATGGCAAATAGCAGTAATCCGGTTGATAAATCATTTGACTGCCTGTTTGTTGCTCAAAACAGCTGGATGCGATAAAACGTGCCATGAACAGAAAAACGCAGATTCCAATTGACATGAGAAACGACGACCATCCGCGAGAGCGTATGGACAGCAACACATTTACACATAGGAAAACCAAGTGCACGAAAGGTCTACCAAAGCGTTGCGACGCAAAGCTTTTGGGATTGGTGTCTCTGAACCAATTTGCAAAAGCGATCAAAATACATTATTTGGGTTTTATTCACTGGGCTATATCTGGATTAATTTGACGTTGTCCCATTATCCGGATTGCCATTGTAACCGGACACCAGCACCACCCAGGCAAAGCGACAGGTTGGAACATGGGCAACGAACATGCAGATGACGAGGTGTATGTGCCGCTCAAGCAGCGCCGCCGCGAGGAAGAAGAACGACGAATGAAGAGACAAAAGGTCATTCAAGAACGACTTAGACAGGTGGCGGGCGACGAGGACGAAGAGGAGGAAGCAACTCCCCGGCGTCGTGCAACCATGGAACCGGCCCGTCCACCGCCCGACGACATTGCCCCGGCACGATCGACCGTGAGTTTGATTGACCAATCGTTCCAGATGAAGAAGAAGCGTGAAAACGAAGGGGTAGATGAGGGCGACCTCTTGCAGACGACGTCGGAAGTTCAGCTTCTCCACGAAGCCTCGCAGGTTCAGATGGCGTCGCTGGTGTCGGCCGCCGAGCGCGCCGGTGGCATCCGCTACACAGAGTCCCTCCGCACGACGTGGACACCGCCGCGACACATTGCGCGCATGACGGAGGAAGAATGCGACCTCGTGCGAAGCAAGTGGCACATTCTCGTCGACGGGGACGACATCCCGCCGCCGATCAAGTCGTTTGCGGAGATGCGCTTCCCGCCCGCGATCCTCGATGCTCTCAAAGCGAAAAACATTGTGCGGCCGACACCGATCCAGGTCCAGGCGATTCCGTGCATCTTGTCAGGTCGCGACATCATCGGCATTGCGTTCACGGGGAGCGGGAAGACGATGACATTCACGTTGCCGCTCATCATGATGGCGCTGGAACAAGAAAAGAAGATGCCTCTCATCAGCAAGGAAGGGCCGTTTGGCGTCATCCTTGGGCCGTCGCGCGAACTCATGCGGCAGACCTTTGAGATCGTCCAGCAGTTCACCCAGGCGCTCTACCGCGCGGGGTCTGTTTGCTTTGGATTATTCTTTGTCTCACATGTGGCATGTAGGTTCCCCGAAATTCGCGGCCTTCTCTGCATGGGTGGCCAAGACAAACGCGAGCAACTCGAGATGATCTTCAAGCGCGGCGTCCACATTGTCGTCGCGACTCCCGGCCGCCTCAAGGACTTTCTCCAGTCCAAGAAGATGAACCTCGATCTGTGTCAGTACATCTGCCTCGACGAAGGCGATCGCATGCTCGATCTCGGCTTTGACGAAGAAGTCGCGTCGATCTTCAACCACTTCAAGCACCAGCGCCAGACGTTGCTCTTCAGTGCGACCATGCCGCAAAAGTTCCAGGACTTTGCCAAGCAAGTGTACGTGCCTTCTTTTGTGAATCCATCCGACCACGTATTGTTAGATTGGTGCGTCCCGTGTTGGTCAACGTCGGCCGCGCTGGCGCCGCTAACTTGGACGTGCTCCAAGAAGTCGAATACGTGAAACAAGAAGCCAAGATTGTGTACTTGCTCGAATGCCTGCAAAAGACAGCGCCACCCGTGCTCATCTTTTGCGAACGCAAGGGCGACGTGGACGACATCCACGAGTACCTGCTGCTCAAGGGCGTCGAAGCGGTCTCGATCCATGGCGGGAAGGACCAAGTCGAGCGGAACGAAGCGATCGATCTCTTCAAGCGCGGCGACAAGGACGTGCTCGTCGCGACCGACATCGCTGCCAAGGGCCTCGACTTCCCCGACATTCAGCACGTGATCAACTTTGACATGCCGGTCGAAATTGAAAACTACGTCCATCGGATTGGGCGCACGGGGCGCTGCGGCAAGACGGGCGTCGCCACGACCTTTATCAACAAGAACGTGCCCGAGAGTGCGCTCCTCGACCTTAAGCACCTCCTCGTCGAAGCCAAGCAGCGCGTCCCGCCAGTCCTCAAAGCGCTCGAAGACCCCATGGAACACTCGCTCGACAACAAAACCGGCTCGAAAGGTACAGTCTAGGATACTGAAATGCCTCTGAGCGTGTGTGTAGGCTGTGCATTCTGCGGCGGGTTGGGCCATCGCATCACGGACTGCCCTAAGCTCGATTCGAACGCGCGAAAACTCAACGCCGGCCGCCGCGACTACCTCGGCGGCCAGAGCGGCGGCTATGGCGGCGACGCGCTGGGTTAATGCAGATGTTCTCGGTTGTCGTTGTGTGCATGCGAACGGAGGACGGAGGAGAGGAATGCATGGCGATGGACGAAGAGGGGGGTCTTATGTGGGGTCATATGTCTACTTCAAGAGCTTGCCCATGACACGCCGGCAGACGAGCCACCAGCCGCCCGCCGAGACGACACCGACGGGGAAGGACGGCATGGCAACGAGGCGCTCCACAGGCATCAAGCGACCGGGGGGGAAGACGACGAGCGGCGAGGACCAGAAGAGGAGGACAATAATGACGAGAAGCACCGGTTGGACGTAGCCGAGGAAACCAGGGACCGTCGCGTTCTTCATGCGCTCGATCGCGAGCGTCTGCTCCTTCTTCTTGATCGTGTTCATCTGCCGGAGGAACTTGGAGTGCTCGACAAACATGTCGACGCTGTTGAGTTTCTTGGCCTTGGCGGCCAAGACGGCGTGCTCGCGTTGAAGCGCAAGCTCGCCTTCCGACGGACGACTTCCTCGGGTCGTGATCACATGGAGGATGATTTCCACTGCGGCGCAGAGGATCGTCAGGACCAAGAGGCTCTGTGCGTCGAGTTCCTGGATCAGGTGCATGGTTTGGGTGTTCTCGTCACCGTCGAAAGTTCGGGGTGGTATTTGATTGGCTAAAATGCCGCCTTGGAATTCCGGAAATGGGAGCCTGTGATTGGTGCATGCCAAACCTCTCTCAATCCATAAAACACTCAACTTTCGTTTTGACGCTTGCACGCACATTCATTCTCTTTGGACATACAGTCTTGCTTTCGTTCCACGATCGGTGCGACATCAAAGACGACGCTGTTATCACGGGACTGAGAATCTTCACAACTTTCCTCAACCATGTCAGAAGCGCAACGGCACCAGCACCTCATGAGGGAACAAAGATGACTCGACGGTGAACTTGTGCCTCCGACCCACATAGACCAGCCAAACAAAAGGCGGTGATTCTACGAATTAGGACATTGAGATGGCTCAAGCTTCGTCGACAATTCCACACACAATTGGGGCGCTTTGGCTTTACAATGCGACGTTGGCTCGAGAAACACGACATCACATTCGAAAGTCGTGGGTGCAGTGGTGACGGATTGAGACGACGCACCCCACAGCGCTCCCCATTTCCCCCCTTCCGACGACGGCTCTTGTTTCTGTCTCCACCACCCAAGTCACGCGAACCTCAATTTAAGGCAGCTGCGCCGCTTGATGCGCATGCCACTCTTGTAAGTTTCCAAGTCTGGTCTGGCCTGACAGCCGTGGCATCTCAAGATAGCTTATCCTCGTCGTCGAGTTGCTCGAGTGCCTTGGGCCAGCCGTGCCTGCCGCGTGGAAGTGCCAATACAGTCATCCTTTTGGGTTGCCAACAATGTCTGTGACGGCGGCCTGTCGCCTGCGCCCAACGAGCGGTTCTGAGTCTCCAGCTCCTGTCACGGATCACCCGCCTTCACTTTGTATGAGTTATCCCTGTCTGGGCAAAAGCCACGTTACCCGCCAAGAATCAGATGTCTTGCAATCAGAGCGCTGAATTTTTCATTGGGACAGGTGGTATATTCTTTATCTATAATCCAAGCATAAATACATGTCATCAGTATATAATAATTATAACAACCAGATACAAAATATGTAATCTCAATGTGCAACCCCGCCGCAATCGCATTGGTATACTTCAAGGGCATGTATTTGTCCCTGCGACAAGTCGGACGCCCGACGCGGGTGTGGGTCCGGCATCACTTTTGAATTCTTCTCGACACCCACGACCGCCATGGCCCTCCTCCTTCCCCCGCCTGCCATTGACGAACGCCAGATCCGCCGCCGTCTCCAATGCAAAATGAACATGCGCTGCCACCGCGACCGCCGAAAGCGCTCAACGCAGCTCCTCGAAGCCTCCATCGAGCAGCTCCAGCGCGATGTGGACGCAGCCGAGCAGCAACTAAGCTTCTACCAGTCACTCGCGTCCCCTTCCGACATGCCCATGGCCATCACGATCGAGTACAAGGAACTCTTTAGCAATCGCGCATTCGGGCACGTCCAAGTCTCATTCCTGCGCACGTGCTTTGCGCCAACGTTCACCAACAACACACAGTCGCTCGATCAGTTCATTGCGAAGTGGGAGAAGGCCGCGCCGTTCTACGCCGTGCCCGACAACATCCTGAGCATCCGTCCGATCAACGACCACCACACCGAGCTACGCGTGCAGCTGGAGAGCCCCATCACACGCCCGCTACTCGCGGCCATCTTCCCCAGTGTGCTTGACGAAGAAGACGACGCGACCGTGGACTGTCTGGTTCGAGCCCACATCACGATGCACCACGTCCTCACGCGCAACTTGTTCTTTGGCACGGACGCCCATGGCGAATGCATTGTGACCCACTCGCTCGTCTCGGACGACCGATACGTCCAAATGGCCTCTTTTGTCGCGGCGGCGCGCAAGGAAGCCGACGCGACGCGCTGTGTGCGTGTGGTATAACACA
>VJMH01005173.1:0-42008 GCA_009835185.1 Aphanomyces stellatus | reverse complement strand
CCGAACGTCTTCATCCAGCATGTGCGCAGTGTTTCAATGCAGAATGGCTCGTCGGGGCCGCCACCGTCCGAGGCATCTCAAACCTCGTCCTGCGACAGCTTCACAGCGTCGCACTGCTCGCGGACCACATCGCCGTTAGGTCGGGCAACCACTGGTGCGCGCGTGTCAGCGATCGTGGGCTACGACGGCCGTGAGTTTTAGTCGCGCTGTCGCTGCTGGACCATCGCGACACCCGACGACAATTGCAACATGGAGAAGGCCACCGCCGGTTGCACCATCGGGGTTGCCCACACGCCCAGCGAGAAGCATGCGATTCAAACGACACTGTGTCGCCTCGCAGTTGCATTCAAGGCCAAGGGCCAGGACGCGCCACAATATGCGGACTCGGCGTCAGCGCCGCACCGTGTCCGATTGCCCAGCTCACAACAGCCATATTGCAAACCGGTTCGAGGCGCTTCTCTCGGCCGAGATCAACGCATGCACCGTCGCGCTTCGGTGGCAAATGCAGTCCAAGTGAGGGGCTGAACGCTCATTTGCCATGTGATGTCCGTTTACGAGCAGCCAGCATCCAAGTGGCTCGCCCGCGACAAGGTCCCTATCTGTCTGTGACGTCTGTCGCCACGGCTTTAGACACAAAGAGAGGCCGCGCGGCGTTTGGGTGGGTTTCAACCTCATCCGGACCTTGCGAGCGATCCTTCATGTACAAAACAGTGACATGTCACTCAACTTTATATGCCGGATACAATACACTTATCCGGAACTCATGCATCATGCATTTTGCTTGACTCCATGAATGGCATTCGGCAGGCTGCTCGCTCCTTCGCGACGGTAGGTGCATAATATGACCACCGTGGACTCAAGGGAGCGTTGTGTAGTTGAACAAAATGAGTGAACAGGGTGTGATTTACACGTCGATCCAGAAGAAGCTGCAGGATGTGTTCCAGCCGACGCATTTGGAAGTTTTAAACGAAAGCTACATGCATAACGTTCCCAAGGGCTCGGAAACCCATTTCAAGGTACGTGTGGCCCCAAGTCACGCATAAAGCCGATGCATTCCTTTTCGATGGTCGTAGGTGGTTGTCGTGTCAGATCTCTTTGAAGGCAAGCCGTTGATTCAACGTCATCGCATGGTGAATGAAGCTCTCGCCGCGGAATTCGACAAGGGTGTGCATGCGTTGTCGATCCAAAGCAAGACCCCCGCGCAATGGGAGACCAACAGCAGTGTGCGTCCGTCCCCGACGTGCCTCGGCGGCATGCTCCATGACAAGAAGAAGGCGAGCGAGTAAGAGGAGCATAACATTCCGTCTATTTCAAATACTGGCGCTGGAGCAAATGAAGCAACATCGAGATGGAGCCGCCCAAGAGCAGCGCGGTGATTTCGGTTTTGTGCTCGTGCGTCAATTGCGCCACGGAGCGCAGGGCCGCATCCCACGGGTATTTCCGCGCGGCATTTGCGGCAAGGGGGAGCGACGCCGGCATGTGAACATGGCGGTCCGCCAAGAAACCGTAATGCATCTCGCTGACGGCGTTGGCAAGCGAGAGTTCAATGTCGAGGTCGTCCTCGGGCTTCTCGAGCAGCGTTTGCGCTGCTTCCGTGACCAGCCACACTTGGTGAAAGCGGGACTTGAGTTCGTTTGCCACAACCTGCAATATACGTCAGCATGCACAGAAATGGACACCATGGTACCAAATGCATGCCGTAGTTGGCAATGGACGACAAGGCCTTTTGCTTCAAGATCGTTTCGTCGGTCTCAAGCTACCGCGGTGGACTGTCATCATGACAGATCACTTTTGAAAAAACGTACCTTGAACGACACATAGAACGCCTGGGGGGCCCATTCGTGGCGCAAGAGACCGAGCAACTTGGGCACCTGACGATACAATCCATCAACACACCCAGGAACGTTCTTGGAACGTACATTCTTGAGATGCAACTCGAGGCCTTGGCCAACCGTCGCGTGGGATTGGATCTTGTGTTCCACGAGTTCTTTGTCGGGGATGTAAAAATCGCTCACGGCGGCGGCCAAGTAAAAGACTGCGCGCTCGTTCAGCGGCTGGACGGCCGTCGCGACGAGCTTGAGCGCATGGAAGTATTCGTTGACAGAGACAAACGGAATGGCATGCATGATGTTAGTTTTCTTGGCTTGCTTGTAGCTCTTGAGCGCATCGATGCAACGCGCTTGGCTCACGCGGTCGTCCGACGCGATTTCGATGTTCTTCCCATCTGCGAAGCGCTCATGAATCCAATGATGGGGTGGTGGGACGACATACCCTTGGCGATGGAGAGATGGTCGAGAAAGGTCAAGCCGACATCGGGGGCCATCGATTTCTGTGGAATAATGTCATGAGAGGCTTCATGGAAGCAAGCAAACACACCTGGAAATGACGCGCAAAGGGCATGACGCAGCCAGGTCGATGGAGAAAGATGACAGCGTACCCCAACTTGATAAAATACCTACACGGAGATCGTCACATGCGACGTGGGTGAGATGACGTACTCGGCCGAAGCAGCCCCGCGCGAACCCGTCGAGAAGTTGTCGATGAAGCGAACGGTGTTGCGCTCCAGCGGAATCGTGGTGCCGCCGGACGTGACGACGACGACGCAGCGGCCAATGCTGGTCTGGTGGTCAATGAATTCCTTCAAAGCTTCCTGTACATCGAGGGACCAGGTGGGCGTCTCCGCCGACGCAAAATAGGAATCGGCGATGGCGCGCTGGGTATCGAGAGCTCCGCTCATTGCCAAGGTTGGCCTGATGGCAGCGATTCGCCGCCGTGTATCCGGTATCCGGATAAAAACCAACGAAAGGGATAAATGTTGTTCAAGCTCCCAAATTACACTTCTCGATTGCTCAAGAGCAACGTTAGGCGTCGTCGCGATGAAGTATGGCCGCCAAGGCATCCCCCATGCCACATGCATTTCCCTCTGACCCGTTTGTCACATGGTATGGTGGCGGCCGCGAGACCTCGACTCGGGCTCGATCGTCCAAAAGGTCTTTTCGCTGCGTCGGGCTTTAGTCCGCCGGACTTGGCGCGGTCGGACTTGTTTTGTCCTGCGATGAGTTGGTTTTCGACGAGAGTCCGGGTTTCCTTCCAGGACTTGGCCAGTCTGCGCTTGTGTACCGGCGGTGAATCAAGCTCCAAAACTCACTGCGACGGAGATTGTCCTATTCCCGCATTGGTTGACTTTGAAGAAAGCAATGCATATAGACCACGTGGTGTACTGGGGACGTTGCAATGGGGATGTATGTCGTGGCAGCTCCAGTGGCCTCGAATGGTGGCCCTCTTTGAAGTTGGGGGGCGTTCGTATCGGGGTGAAACCGGCTTCGCGCTGATTGGCTCGTTTGAAAGCATATTATCCGGCCAATCCGAATACGATGTGCCGCAAGCGTTGTTGGATCTTTTGCATGGAGTTGGTGCTGCAAAGCGAGTGCCGCCTGGACGAGGTGCTCCTGGCCGCGGCATATCTTCCGGAGATCGATCATGTCCTCGCCCTGTGTCAATCTCACATCTTCCGACGGCCTATTTTACAAGCAGACGCGGAATGGACGCGGACCGACGCGCCGTGGACGATCGAGAAGCAATCGACTCACGTCGAGTGGAGCCCGGTCAAGGACACGGTAGTCTTGTGCAACACTTCCCAGACAGTGTGCACCATCTTCAACACCAAGACAGACGATACGATCCAAGTCCAGCTCCCCGACACGACTTCTTGCCTCGAATGCGTCGCCGTCGGGAAAGGCGGGGCGCACGTCGTCTTCCGCTCCCTCAATCGCATCTTCGTCTGGACGAGGCAGTCCACTACATGGGCGACATTGGATCTCCCGCTGTCAAAAACCCTCGGTTCATGGCATGCTGCCGCGGATTCCAGTGTCCTCGGGCACGTCCTCGTCGTTGGCTCCATCTCAACCCCTAGCGACCAACCCAGTTGCTTGCGCGCGACGACCACATTTGTCGATTTGGACTCACTTGATGTCGTCTCGTCGCACGAAATCACGTCGCCGACGCTGCCGTCGACAACGCTGGTGCTCCATCTTCATCACACACGGCAATCGGTTGCTGTCCATACGTCGACCGGGGCGGTCGTGTTTCACCTTTCTTCGGGCGCCACCTGGCACCATCATGGGTCTACGGCAGCCTGTGCGTGGGACGATGCATCGCTCCGTCATCTTCTCCTCCTCGACAACACAGGTTGGACTTGTTCGCATTCGCATGATCCTGATCTGTTGGTCTAGGCTCCCTGCACGTCCTCGATGCAGAAACCGGGGCCCTTTGCCACAGCATCTCATCGTCTCTTCTCCCCACGGTACGCACAACACAACGCCTCATTGGACACCTTTTGTGAACATGTCGACACGTGTTAGTCGCCACGGTTGTCCTGGCGAGGGTCAATGGTCGTTGTCGCCAGCGCCACCGCCGTCCAACTCTGCCACGTCTCCTCCGTCCCTCATCGACCGATGGCATCCCCGCCCGTGTCCTTCACAGACTCGTCGTCGTCGCCGCATGCGCTCCCTCTCTTGCGCCTTCATCCGCCCATTGGCCTCCCCACCCTCGTCAAGCGCTTCGTCCGGACCCAGCATGCAGACCCGTCGCAAGTCCTCACGTGGTTTACGCTCCTCGGGAAACTCTGCGTCCACGCCGGCCGCGAAGACTTGCTCCTGAAACTTGCGGCACTGGCCATGCATGGCCTCCACACCCACTGGGTGCATCCCATGCGCCTGCTTCTCATCATGCTTCTCCGCCTTGTCCTGCCCATGGCATCGCATGTTGTCCACACGTTTGCCACCATCCTCAAAGACGCACCACAAGTCATGCCCCCGGCACTCAAGCCGCGCTTCTGCGCCACCACACAAGTCTTGCGCCTCTCAGCATCGACGTCTTTGTCGTTGCCATGGGCAGCACCCGTCCTGGCGTTTTACCGCCGGGCGTTCCCACCAGCCGACCTCACGACGTGGATCGCGCTGCTGCAGACGTACGACCTCCGCGTCGTCTTTGGCCACGTCGAAGCGGCCCTCCTCGGACGGACCGCCACGGATCTGCGCTTCCTCAGCTTTCTCGCGATCGTCATCACATGCGACCAAGTGCATCTGACGCCGCTTGTCCCCATGATGGAGGGTGACGCTGCCATGCCCCTCCTGCTCTATGACCACTGCGACCACCATCCCCAATGGACTCTAGCCACTGCCATCCAGTTGGCGCACACGACACCCACGACACTCCGCTTCCTCGTCACCCTCTGCGTTCAATTCTCGACGCCTTTTACAGACGAGTTTGTCGCGGCGGTCTCTCGGCAGCATGGTTCTATCTACTTGGGCTACACGTGTGGCCTCTACACCGAACAAGTCATATTCATTTACACGGCCCGTCCCCTCTTGCCGTACATCCCACGACCGAAACGGATGGAGTGGAGTGGACTCGACGTCGCGCGCGACTTGCCTTCACGCCTCCATCGATCCCATCTCTATCGCCTGCTCTCTACGTCGTCGTCCACCAACGAACCCTCAATCCCGTCCTCCGTCGAAGCCACGGCGGCGCTCTTTGCCGCCCGTTCCTTCCGCCAAATCAAACGACTTGTCGCCCTTGCGTCGTCCCATTCCATCACGCTCTCTCTCTTTGCCAGTTTGGGCGCGACGTCCCCGCCCACAACCGACCAACTCGACGTCGCGTACCTCGTCGACCCCGAATCGTCGTGGCCATACATTTCGTCGACTCCGTCACCACCACCACCGCCGCCGTTTGACGTGGACAAAGTGCTCCGGGCCATGGTGCGGACCGCCTGGGCGTGCATCGCCCGTGACCTCGCCTCGCCGCACCCAAAGCTTCAAGACGCGTGCTGGCACGTCGCGCGCCTCACGCACGCCGCCGTCGTGTTTGACAAGCCCGTCGTCGACGTTCGCGTGGCGCAGCTGCACGCGCTCGGATCGCTTCTCGCCGACGCCCCTCGCGACGCCGCGACCGCGTTTGCCCTCGTCCGCGTCGTGCACGACATCAAACCTGCCAAGGTGCTCGTGAAGCGAACGGCGTCGTTCGTGGCCGAGTGCGACGCCCGTCTCGGCCCCCTCTGGCTCGACGAAGTGCAGCAATGGCTCGCGCGGCGCCTCAAAACAAAGAGCACGACGACGTGGGACCCGTGGTTCTGGACCTTTTGCGCCAACATGGGGCTCGAAGGCCACGACGTGCAGTGGTACACGCCGCGCGCGCCGGCGGCATCCCCGACTCGGCGCGACAGCGGCCACAAGGTAGGCACGTCACCCCCGCCGCCAATGGTGTCGTCGTCGCGGGCGTCGATGATGATGACCCAAGCTGGCCACGACGTTGCGTTGTTGGGTCGTCCGCTGCATACGATGCTGGCGCGGCGGTCGCTCTCGACGGATCACATCATGCAGCGACCCCCGAGAAACAACGTTCTCAAGCTTCTCCAACTGCAAAAGACACATCCTGTCCACACAAGTCCTGGTGTTGGCCAAGCAAACCCGGTGGGAGAGAAGTCGGGGCGCGCAGCTCCGGTCGGGGTGTCGGGGCGGCGCACCGTCCAGCCACTGCGCTTTGATGGCGACGACAGTGTTGTGGGTCTCAAGCTCTTGCGAAAGTGCACGAGCATGCGCCCCGTGCCCCTGCGTCCGCGCGAGTTTTTGAGTGACCCGGGAATAGCGACCCACAAGGTCGCTGGCCAAAACACGGTCGAGACAGACGTCGCCCAGGGCGCCACGCAGACAGACACGGTTGCCCCAACTCAGCTCTGCCCGCCGATTGAAACAAAGCATGTGGAAACAATGACGCGTGTGGTCGAGACGGCAGACTCGTCCGTGGCGACGGAACGAGTCCAACAACACGACACAAGTGTCCAATCGACCCAAGTCAACATGCCCAAGAAGACCAAACCCATGTTCCCCGTCTACGTGGATCTCCAACGCCGTCAGACACCGTTTCTGCATGTGGTAGATGTGGGCCAGGCGGCGGAAACCAGAGATTCTGCGCCGCCGCCACGCGTCGTGGTTGCTACGCCCGACACGCCAACGCGATGGTCGAATGACCATGTTCCAAGCGTCGCCGATGCCGACAAATGCCCTGCGGGGCAAACACCCGACGAGGACACCGAGATACAGGTCGCAATGCCGATGGAATTGTCAGCAGAGCGCCGTCCCTACTTTGCATTGGGGTCCCCACCCATGATGGACAACCCGCAGCTTGTCTCGATCAAAGCACAGATGGAAACCATGCGAAGGCGACTCGAACAGATTGAAACGTTTGCCGATGCGATCGACGACGACTTTTCAGATTCGCACAAGGTACTTGGTCATCGTTTGGATCTAAAACGATGGATGTAGCTCCTCGAGCAAATGCAAGCGCGGCGACGGGGCGTGGCGGCGTTGATCGACACGGGCTTTGGCTCAAAACTCGACGCATTGGCTGCCCAGCAGGACCACTTGCAGCACGCATTGGACACGTCCAAGTACAAAACATCCAAGACGACCATGCTGACCCTCCTCCACGTAGAGATCAACTGGACGAGCGGCCGCCGCGACGGTCCGGCGTGTTGGCGGAGAAGGCCGCGCGGGACATGGCCGACGCCAAGTACGCGGCATGTGTGATGATTCATTTAAAGATCTCTCTCGTAGGAACCTCTTGGCGCAACTGGAAACGACACTCAAACCACCGATGGCTAATTCGTAACATGCTGGGACTCTTTGTTGTTGGAAGGAGTGGTGTCTACAGGCGTTGTGGACGTTGTCGACGGAACCACCGGATACAACTCGGTGATAGCTCGATGCCACGCTCTGCTCAGTGTGAACCTACAACACAGTCAGCATTTCGTCAAGTGTGAGCGAAAGATGAGCATGTCCGCGACGAACCATCGCTTCAAATCGTCTGGGGGACAGAACGACAAGACATGAGGAAAGGTCGCCGCGGGCAATGTCCGCCACGACAGGGCTACGTGAGGTTAGCACTGTGTGTCCTTGGAGAAGACGACGTCCACCTGCGAGTTCCGCGGCCAAGACGTCCACTTCGCGGCCCACTTTTTCGGCTTCGATCGCTTCGAGTTGTGCCAAGTCCCGCTCGTGCGCGACCTGTCGCTGGAGTTCTTCGATCTGCTGCTCCAACGCGACGATGGCCGCCGCGCGCTTGGCGCAGTTGGTTTGCAAGTTGTCATACGTGGCGTTCTTGGACGCGCTGATGCGCTGGCGCACGTGCAACTCGCTCTCGAGAAGCGCCTGCGGCGATGTGGCTGAGGCCGCCGCCGCCTTTTGCATGAGGTCAACGTGGTAGCTGAGCTGTTTGCTGTTGATCCACGAGTACTCGTTGTCCCACACGAGCTTGGCTGTTCCGGGGCCTTTGATCGAGTGGCAGCCGCGGACCGTGGTCTCGTGTGACGCACATCGCGTGGGGAAGACGACAAACGTCGGCGGCAAGCGCGTCCCCGTCGCACCTTCTTGCTCGAGCACGATGGAAAATTCAATGTCCATTTCCTTCGTGTCGAATGAGTACGATAGCTCGGCTGCGTCGCATTCGATGCGCACGGGGAGCTCAAACTTGCCTGCGGCCCCCACGACGGCGTGGCTCGAGTTCCAACTTAGGATTTGCGGTGCCGAGAGCGTCCGCGGCCGCGCGGGAGCATCGATCTGTTGAAGAAGGAGGTTCCATTTTATGCGCCTCTCCACCTCTTCCGGGGACTCGGCTGCGCGCTTCTGTTCCAGGCGCTTCAAGCGCTGCTCCTTTGCGCGTCGCGTCATCTCGTGGGTGAATCTCCTCTTTTGGATATTGATTTCGGCCAATCAGATCGTGTCTTGGATTGCTATCCGGACGTGGATTTCGAATCTTTCACATTTGCGACGCCATTTCCAATGGCAATGGTGTTCCGCGTGTGTCTTCCGAGTATGCCATGACCACAGATCGACACCATGACCCGGACCAAGTCAACTCGGTGGCGTTGTTTGTGGGTCTGACGTCCACGAGGCTTGCAACACGATGGTAGTTGGTGGCCTGGGTTTTTTTCAGCTCGATGAAAGATGTCCTGTCGCGAGCTCTTTTCAACATCATATACGAGTAGTGCCAACTGGGAATGGTCCTCTCTGCCATGGGAACCACGGAAGAGATGTCCATTCCATGGGGGAACCAGTGCCGCAACAACATGGGAACCTGTCAATCAGTTTCATCAACACCACATTTCCATCATGCACATGTGGACTTCTTCGCAGACCATCATGCACAATTCCCACCTTCATTCAAACGTGGCTATTTGGTAATACGCATGAGAGACAGGGTGCCGCCATCGCCGCCGCCGCCGCCACAGGAACAGCGGTGCTTCTTGTGGTGCTCGTGGTGCTGTCCTGTCGATGTCGCTTTGGAGCACCATATTGCGCCGGATACGATGATTCTTCCGGATAACCTACGGCGCTGATTGGCCATGGCGAGCTGCGATGGCGAACGCCACAAGTGAATTTGAGAAGAAAACCATGGACGCCGCGTCGCTCGAAGCTGCCATCGTCGACAAGGGCAACGAAATCCGCGAATTGAAAGCGAACAAGCAAGACGTCGCGACCCAAGTCGCTGAGCTGAAGAAGCTCAAGACAGACTTCAAGATCGTCGCTGGGTATGAGTTTGGCTCGGCGCCCGGAGCGACGCCCCCCCCGGCGCCCAAGGAAAAGCAATTGACGAAGAAGGAATTGCGCATCCTCGAGAAGCAAAAGGCTGCGGTATGCATATGCACTGCCGTCGTGTCGTCTCTTAACCGTGTGTTTGGTCCATAGGAAGCTGCGACCGCCGCCAAGACCGACTCTGCCGATCCGTCCAAGTTTGGCGATGCGCCGTTGGTGCAATCGCAAGAATTGCCCTCCAAGAAGTTTGTCGAGTACGTTGAATCGACTTCCTTCTATGCCCTTGACTCATGTTTTGTTAGCATTGCTGACATCAACAAGTCTTTGGACGGCCAATCCTTTTGGGTCCGCGGGTACTTGCAAACGTGCCGCGCGAAGCCGAAAATCGCGTTTTTGATGGTTCGCCAAGCCGCGTTCACCATCCAGGGTGTCCTTTCCGAGGTTGAATGTTGCCACGCTCGAGTATGCCTCACACGTGATAGAGCGCCGACGTGACCAAGGCCATGATCAAGTACGCGTCTGAAATCACGCGCGAATCCGTCATCGACCTCTACGTGACGGTCGCGATTGCCGCCCAAGAAATCACGAGCACGACCCAAAACGACGTGGAATTGGTCGTCTCCAAGATCTTTGCCATCAGCAAGGCGCTCCCCGTCCTCCCGCTCCAAGTCGAAGACGCCGCCCGGTCGGACACGTTGATCAACGCCGAGGGCTCGGACTATGTCGAAGTTGGCTTGGACACGCGTCTTGACAACCGGTATCGTCTATGTCGTCCCCTTTCAATGTCGCTCATGCTCGTGTCTAGTGTCTTGGACCTGCGCACGCCCGCCAACCAAGCGATTATGCGCATCCAATCGGGCGTGAGCCAACTCTTTCGCGAATTCTTGTACAGCAAGGGCTTTGTGGAAATCCACACGCCCAAGTTGTTGGGTGGTGCGAGTGAAGGCGGCGCCAACTGCTTTTCGTACGTCGTGGACTCTCTCGAATCTGACGTATTTCTCGTGTAGCTTTGGGTACTTTGGCGAATCGGCCGTCTTGGCCCAGTCGCCGCAACTGCACAAGCAAATGGCGTGCGCGTGTGCCGGCCTGGAAAAGGTGTTTGAAATCGGCCCCGTCTTCCGCGCCGAAAACTCGCTCACGGCACGCCACTTGTGCGAATTCACGGGCTTGGACTTGGAAATGGCCATCAAGGAGCACTACTCGGAGTGCTTGGACATCTTTTCGGAGCTCTTCATCTACGTCTTTGACAACCTGAACTCGCGCTTTAAGCGTGAATTGGACATTATCAACGAACAGGTACACGTCGAGCTCACCACGAGAGGTACTCATGAGAAGTAGCACCCGTTCGAACCCCTCAAGTACAAGAACCCGACGCTCGTACTCAAGTTTGACGAAGCCGTCGCGATGCTCAACGAAGCCGGCATTGACCAAGATTTGCTGGAAGATTTGAGGTACACATATGTAGTTGGGACGCGATCGATAGTGTGCTCATGGGATGTGCAGCACCCCCAACGAAAAGGCCTTGGGCGCGCTCGTCAAGGAAAAGTACGACACGGACTTTTACTTTTTGGACAAGTTCCCGCTCGCCGTGCGTCCGTTCTACACAATGCCCGACCCCAAGGACGAGGTAGGGATGGACAACGAGATGAAGAAGATGACGATCCTCCGCTTGTAGCGCTGGAGTAACTCGTATGATTTCATGATTCGCGGCCAAGAAATCCTCAGTGGCGCGCAACGTGTGCACGACCCGTCCCTCCTCGTCAAGCGCATGGAATCGCTCGGTGTGCCCGAAGCGGACTTGCAAACGTACGTCGATGCGTTCAAGTTTGGCGCGCTTCCCCACGCTGGCGGTGGTGTCGGCTTGGAACGTGTCGTCATGCTCTTCTTGGGTCTTGGCAACATTCGCAAGGCGTCCATGTTTCCCCGTGACCCCGTACGTCCCTCCCGCGCACATTCCCGCGCACACGACACTGCATCTCATGTCAACTGTAGAAACGCTTGCGACCGTAAGTGTGGGAGCGTGCAGCGCATACCCACGTCCGAGACGACCTGTATCTTGCCCCATGGAGGTGCTGAAATATATTCGCTTTCGATATTCAATGTCCATTGTCTCCTTGCGTCTTCCTTGCCGATCCTTGGTTGACCCATTCCCCTGCCGGCCCTCTTCTCGCGCGTGTTCTCCGTGAGAGTGAAATTTTCGGTCGCATGCTTCTATTTTTTCGCCCCTTTCACCTGTAATATATTGTTCAAGTGAAAACATACATTCTCTGTGTCGGTGATTGAAGTAGCATCTGATTGGTCAATTTCACAGATATGACTGCAGCATTCCGCCATCTTGATCCCATTCGCATTGTTCGCTTTAAGAATGCAAACTGAGAGCGCGGAACCGTCCCCAACGTCGTCTTCATGCGAAGAGATCGACGACGACATCATCTCCTTGGGAGATGGTGTTGTGATGGCCCCTGTGCATGACGACGTGCGCGACGACATCATCTGCGCCATCTTCAACCTCCCAAAATGCACCGTCTTTTATCAAGGTGCGTTGTCGCTTTGCGGGATTATGGACTCATGCGAGTTTAGACTTCTCGTGTGCCCTCGTCTCAACGATCGTCTACCATGGACGCATGTACCCCGCGGGCGATCAAGTTTGCTTCTACTCGAATCTCTTTGGGAAAGAGACGAAACTTCTTATCCCATACACCTCGATCACAGAGGTCGGCAAGACAAGCAGCATGTTTTCCCATGGGCTGCGAATCCAAACCGCGCTCAAAGAGTACTCGTTCACGTCGTTCTGGGGCAACAATCGGTCCGTTCCATGCCGTCTTCTGTCGCCTCATCATTTCTTGGAATGTAGGGACTACTGTGCATCGATCATCGAGGCCCTCCGTCAGAGCAAGGCACCCGGGGGTGTACTTCCATCTCCAATCTCCACTGCGGCAGTGTCTCCTCAGAGTCCTCCGTCGTCAGCGCCTCTTGCATCTCCTCCATCATCGTCGACCGCTGCCGCTGCTACTTCCACCAGGAGCACTGAAACCATGCCGGCGGAGAAGGTCGCGACTGACGACCCAACGCCATTTGTCGACGTGGCGCATGATTCATTTGATATTTCCACAGACGACTTTGTCGACAAGTTCATGGGAGATGAAGCGATCTACGGCATTGGCGAAGCCAATCGCCGCCGTGGTGCGACCGAAATCGAGTGCGAATTGTGGATCGAGTCGCCCGACGTCCCCGATCGTACGTGTCGTCTTGTTTCTCTCTCGTACCGACGTCAGTCTAGGTTGGACACGCATCGTGAGCTTTGTACAGCCCGTGGACGCGCCCATTGGGCCCAAGAGCACCCGCGTGCATGTGGTCGGTCCTCGTCGCCTTGTGTCGCCGACAATTGTGTAGACGCAAACCCGGTTCCGCGTGGACGATGCCACGTATGTGATTGACACGGAGACGCGACTCCAGGACATTCCATACGGCGACTGTTTCAAAGTCGACGATCGCTTTGTCCTGACCAAGCTCTCGCCCACGTCGTGTGACCTCGTGATCCAACTGCGCGTCGTCTTCTCCAAGTCGACCATGTGGCGAGGCCTCATCGAATCGCGCGCCAAGAGCGAATGCAAACAAAAGAGTCTCGACTGGATCCAGCTGGCCAAGACTTCGCTCACGCCCGAGGGGTTGCCGCCATGGCCTGCCAACGCCGCCAAGGTAAGACCTATCATGCCAACAAATCCACAGGACGGTAGGCCACGATGCGATTGGGGTCCCCGCGGAAGAAAGCCAAGTCGGTCTCGAAAGCCCCATCGATGCCGTCGGATGCAAGTGCCAAGAAACCTACTGCTGCCACAGACACCAAGAAGATGCATGCGCCGCCACGCGTTGCATCAACCCATGTCCGCCTCGCTGCAATCGGTACGATCCTCATATTCATCTCATTTCATGCATCTCGCAGTGATTCCGTGGGTTGTGATTATCTGTCTCGCGTATTATCTCCACCGCATCCACGGCGAACTCTCGGCGGTGCATGCGGCGCTGCTGCAGATTCAAGGCCAGCTCGAGGGACTCCGCAATACCGACGGCGCTGACGTGTAATTACAAGCTCTGAAAGTGGCTGCGGCGTTCCATGGATTGGAGGAGGTGGCCCACGGCAAGGTCCGCGTCAATCTGAGCGGCCAGGACCTCAACGTTGGTCGTGGCCGTCACCTCGGCTTTGAGTTTGGCGAGGGCGTCGCCAATGAGTTCCATGTGCGCGGCGCGGCGTGGGTCTTCAATGCAAAAGATGTCGTGGGGCTTCAAGAGACGCCGGAGATGCGCGACTTTGCCGTCGAGGACCGCGGCATTGGGTGCCGAGACAACCACGTCGGCGGCTCCGGGCTGAAGATGCAGAATCTGGACTCCGAGCTACGTGGGACACGTGAGATCCGCCATGATAGTCGACAGACCTCGGCTTGGTGGGCAGGCAGCCACTGGTCCAGTTGACACGTCTTGGACAAGAGGACAAACTCGACCGAGTCTGCAACCAGACATAGGTATGGAGAAGAGGAGGAAGTGAGTACCTTGGTCGGGCGTTTCCACAGGAAGGCGCAGGATGTCTTCAATCTTGAGGTTGACGTGGCCATTGGGGAAGAAGAGACAGTCGGACTCGCCCCAGTGGCCCAAGAGGTTGACGCGCATTGCTGACTGCGTATACATGTCTTGGCTCATGTCGATCTCGATGGCAAAGTCATGCACTTCGTTGGGGGCAAAGTGCTCGCGGATGTCGACGCGCCCGACAATGTTGCATTTGTACGGCGCGACGACGAGCGTCGCGTCATGCAGGGGTTGTCTGACCATCACGTTTGGTGGAGGAATGTCAAGTGTCGCACGTACGTGGAGACGTTGCGCACCGTTGCGCGGAGGAACAAGATCGACTTGGACGGCGTGTGTTGAATCCACATGGGCGTGGTCGCAACGAGTTCCATCGGGTGGCCTAGATTGCCAGTCGGTGGTGTTTCGTCCTTGGAGGGTGGATCTTCTTCGTCGTCGTTGTCGTCTAGGGGTGGCACCACCGTCTGCAACTCGGGAAACGAAGCGGTCGTTGGCGCCGTTGGCATGATGGGCATGGGGCTTTCGGGGTGTTTTTCTCGTCGGAGCTGGATCCAGGCATCCCAGACGTTGTGTTGCATCATCTGACCGAGCGATTTCTTGTGTTCGAGCTACTCCATCAAATGGTGCATTCAATGGTGGATCATGGACGGCGTTACCATAGCTTGCTCACGCGCGACGTCGGCGGCAGCGATTTGGGCGCGCAGGGCCAGCGATGCTTGGATTGTTTTCAACTGAGACAAACAACAGTGAGTGATCAAGGAGAGAGAAAACGGCGGTCAACCTTCTTGGCTTGGTCGGGCTCGACTTTGAGTTTGTCCATGTGGACGTGGATGCGACCGTCGTCATCGTCGTTGACCTGTCGCCGGCTCGCTTTTTTTCCCTTTTTGGTCTCTGTAATGTGCGTTAAAGGAGAAAAATGAATGTGTCGTACGTTTGAGCTTGCGAGCAGACGCTGGGTAGACCGAGTCGATGTCTGTGAGGACCCAGCGTGCCTCTTGAAAGAGATCGTCGCCCACGAGAAGCATCTGGTGGTGGCCATTTCCGACAAAGTCCCCCACAACCACACGATGCACGTGGGTAAACTCTGCCTTTGTGAGTGCACGCAAGGCATAATGACGCACCTTGGACAATCGAAAGCGAGCGGTCGGCCGAGAGGACGATCGATACTGTCTGGTGGGCGTCGTCGCACCGGACACCAAAAAAGTCATCTTCGCCAAGACGCGCATGGGCACTGCATGACAGAGGATGAGCATCCTATGCGAGGAGGACCTACATGTCGATGGGCACGCCTGGCAACTGAACGGTCGAGACAATGCAGCCGTGGACAATGTCAACCAAGGATGGCGCGGTGGTGCCTGCGAGAATGCGGTTCGGGTGGCGATCGTCGCGTTGGAAGATGTGAACACAAGAGACGGACGCGAGGTTGAGGGTCCGTGGGATGTATCGCGGTGGCGCCCACGATGGCGGCGACAACTTTGGCACCTTCTTCCTGGACATAATGCCCACTGAAGGCAATGGCAGCGTCAGCCAATGATGTTCTCTGCGACAAGTAATCACGTACAAATGGGAGTGGGCATGCACGTACCCGTTGGAGGACACAGAGTGGGCGAGGAGATGGAAAGCATTGTTGGAGTCATCGTTGGGATCGACCGCGGCATTGAAGACAAGGCGCGCCGACTGCAGTGCATGTGCATGGGGAGGAAGTGAAATGATGTCGAGTTCGTCGTTGTGTAGCGCCAAGACCTGGGATTGCTCGCCGCAGGTGAGGACGAATCGCGGTCCGTCGAGCACCTCGACATGGATCGGGCGGGCCGTCCACGCCAA
The DNA here is from genome assembly GCA_009835185.1 of Aphanomyces stellatus. NCBI lineage: Eukaryota > Oomycota > Saprolegniomycetes > Saprolegniales > Verrucalvaceae > Aphanomyces > Aphanomyces stellatus. The sequence continues at coordinate 26,013 of VJMH01005173.1, read as the reverse complement.
CGGCAGCGTATGCGTGTGAAAGGTGTCCCCATCCAAATCGACCCCATGTTCGCTCAGATAGACGCATGCAAACGAGACTGTCGTGGGCGACTCGCGCACGACCACGAAGAGACTGTTCAAGCCGATGGTGAGGTCGTCGACGAATGCCGCGGCCACGAGGTCGCCCGCAAACGACAAGGGCAATGTAAGTTCAGGGCCCCAATGGAAATTGCCACCTTGGTCTGGGTTGAAGGAGGATACCCGCGCGGAGAAGCGTGGCGCATCGTCAGCTGTCACGTCCAAGGCCCAGACGCGGCCAAACCCCGTTTGGTTCACAAGCAACATGAAGATTGCGAGGAATCGAATGCGGAAAGTTATCCGGGACGTTATCCGGATATATTCGCACGCATTTTTTCTTGCTTCCAATTGCTCAACGGCAGCGGCGCAAACACAGAGACTAGGCCGCGTCGCCGACGGCCGCCGGCAGCTTGCTGTGGAAGCAAATGGCAACTCCAATGAGGACGAGGATCATGCCGCAGTAGGTAACTACACAAAGAAGACGAGTAGCGCCATGAGACCGTGTCAATGCTTGCGATTTACAGAGGGGATTCTTGGGTCGCTCGCCCAGTAGTCGACTTGTCAGCGCCGTAAAGACAAACGTAACTAAAGACCGCTGTCATGCAATATGATGCGGGGACGATCGCACGTACACGAGTTGCAAATGGGCACGGCCATCGAGATATCTATGCGAGCGCACAGGTCAGACGGACGGCGGTCGTTCCGAGACGCGTACCCGCGGAACCAAGAAAGTAGACAAAGGCGACGGATCCACTTTGATTGAGGGCAAACGGGATGATAAACTGCACATTTCAGAGCAGGTCCAGAGGTGCTTGCTTGTACCTTCCAGTTTGTCAACGTGCAGAAGAACTCGTACGCGTATTGTCCGAATGAATCATCCTTGCGCTTGTACGCTGCCTCGCCACTTCCTACATGCCGTTGTCAGCATCCCCGCAGTTCCATCTTCACGTCGCCCTACCTTGCTTCAAGAGTGGGTTCGTGCATCCCCAGAGCGCCCCCACAAAGACAAACGAAAGAAGTGTGTCTGTGTGTCCATCCTCGTTAGTCCCATCCCAGCGGCATTCGCGTACCGATCATTGTCAACTCGCGGCGGCGGCGGCTTCGGCGGCGGCGTTTGTGTTTGAATCCATAAACCTCTGACACTCAATGTTATCCTGCGAGATTTTGTTATTTCGGATTTTGCCGAATTTTAGGGCCTAAAATGAACAAAAATTGAACCGAATTCGGTTTCGCCTCCACACCACCAATTTCAAACGAGTGCTCGCCCTTGGCCCATTCAATTCCTCTTTTGCTTGAATTACAAGATGGCCCTCAACATTTCCAAGAAGCGAAAGTTCGTCGCCGACGGTGTCTTCTTCGCCGAATTGAACGAATTGCTCCAACGCGAACTCGCCCAAGACGGTTATGCCGGTGTCGAAGTCCGTGTGACCCCCATGCGCACGGAAGTCATCATCCGCGCGACCAAGACCCAAGAAGTGTTGGGCGAAAAGGGCCAACGCATCCGCGAATTGACCTCGGTCGTCCAAAAGCGTTTCAACTTTGCCGATGGCGCCGTTGAATTGTACGCTGAACGCGTCGCGAACCGTGGTTTGTGCGCCCAAGCTCAAGCCGAATCCCTCAAGTACAAGCTTTTGGGCGGTTTGGCCGTCCGCCGCGCCGCCATGGGTGTCTTGCGCTTCGTGCTCGAAGCCGGCGCCAAGGGTTGCGAAGTCGTCGTCTCTGGTAAGTTGCGCGCGCAACGTGCCAAGGCCATGAAGTTCAAGGATGGCTTCATGGTCAAGACCGGTGATGCCAACAAGGAATACGTCGACACGGCCGTCCGCCACGTCTTGATGCGTCAAGGTGTGCTCGGCGTCAAGGTCTCCATCATGTTGCCCCACGACCCCACCGGTCGCATGGGCCCCAAGCGCAACTTGGATGATGTTGTCACGATCTTGGAACCCAAGGAAGAAGCGTACCGCCCGTACGTCGAACCCACCCCCGAAGCCGTGGCTGCCCCCGCTGCCCCCGTCGCTGTCCAATAAATTATTGGTCCAGCACTTGTAAAGCGCATCTAATTCAAGCAATTAAGTTGGTCGTGGTCGTGTACATGTCTTTGCCTTGTTCTTTCCGTGGAGGTATTATTTGTCTTGTTCTTTCCGTGGAGGTATGCCTTGTTAGGTATTATTTGTCTACCAAATTATTGCGTTGTCAATCCCTGCGACAGAGCTGATTGTGCGAGAGGGAGTTGCCCGGTCACCTATTGACAGATGGAAGGAGGTCGCATTCAACAAGTTCACAATGTGATCTTTATTTGTGTCGTCGTTGGTCGCGTCGTCTCGTATCCCGTTTCCGTGGCTGCATGATGGTGGTAATACGGCAAGTAGATGTCCTTGACGTATGTGCAGATGGCATTCACGCGGAGGTTGTGTTGGTCGGCGTATCGAAACGCTTCGTCGCACAGCGCGCGGGCGACGCCGTTCCCGCGGCCGGCACGCAGTTCGTGGGTGAAATAGAGATCCATCGTGTCGCCGTGGACGTTGTACATGAGGCAGCCGAGCATCTTGGACTCCTTCCACTCGCACACAAACTGTCCCTTCTCGGTATCATGGCGCACGCCGCGCGCGACTCGCTTCATCATGGCACGCATCATCGTGCTTTTGGGGACAGATTCCAACAATGTGATCCTCCCAACGATGGACTTTTGACGTGGAACTTGACGTGCTTCAATGTACGTACGATCGTACGGTGAATTGTACTGGAGTGCACAGTATTTGATCCGACTCGATGCTTCTCTGGATCCAAGGGACGGGCGACAATAATGCAGCCTTGTTCCGAGGGACATGAAGTCCCTCTCAGACAAGTGCATTCCCATGACTACGGCATGGATGGACACCTTCTTCATAGTGCAAGACCATGGTCACCAACATTTGCATGACCTAAGTGGATCGCCTCGGGGTTTCTCCATTCGATTGGGGGTGGCTCGAATGATCGCGTTTGAATTTGTCCAACTCAAGAACAACGACAGTCTTTCCCATCGCAAGGCAGCAAAAAGGTCCTGTCGTGAGACCGCCAAACTGACTGCGTTTGCGTCGGCGCACGACAGTGAAATCAAATCGACCTTGCTCTTTTTGTGGACATCAATCGTACGAGTCCTGCCTCGTACATTCCCGTACTTGAAAACGATCCACAACAGTCCCAGTGTCTGTTGTGGATCGCAATCCAATGTTCATGTGTGACACTGCGCGTTTGGCAAGATGAGTTTCCTCGGGCTTCTTGTTCACACACGACCTCACGAATCGCGAGGTGCATCATCTTCATGCGTCTTTCCTCGTGGCGATCTCATGACGTCGCGCTCGTCGACACGACTGTGACCACCCCCGTCGTTGCCATCGAGTCAGTTTCTTGTCTTGATTTCGCCACACCGTTGGAAACGCCAAGTCGTTTCACCCGTTTCACGCCGACACCGACGTCATCCGCATTGGGCCTTGGCCGTCGCCATGGATCGTTTGTTTGCCGCTGCCATGGGTAAAGTCCTCGCGACCAAGGACATGAAAAAGGCCCTCGACGTTGACATGTTTACGCCACTCGCGCATCCGCCGTCCATCGCTCGCCCGACGCAGTCCGTGGCCGACTTTGTGGTGGTGAGGCAGGCCGCGCATCTGAGGCACGTTGTCTTGCCACTTTCAGTCTTTCTTACGTTTGCGTAGGGGTGACATGCTCCTTCGTCCCATTTGCGTCGTTGGCATCGTATCTTCGCCCCAGTTGGCCTTCTGGGTGGCCTTTCTCAACGCGTACTTTGACGTCGCGTCGTTCTCGAGTCTCCCTATCCCTGCGTTGGCCCGCAACCGGCGCCTGCTTCAATGCAATGCCATCGATGCCACTGGGCGTGCCCAGTACGATCCATCCCATGTGTTGCAACGATGCCAGCCATCCATTTTAGATTGGCCCTCCATGGCTCGCATGTCCTTGATGCCGTCTCGCGCCATGTGCCACCCGCATCTGGCGTCGCCCTCGTCTTGATCCACGAACCCCTCGGGTACTTTGCCGCGACAACGTTGTCATTGGGATATTGGAATGGTAGAACCGATGGTGGTGGTGGCCACGTGACGACGACGACGACTGAACTCTCGGCGACTATCAATGGCAAACTCGTGGTGGTGCTTCCTCTGAGCCATCTCCCATCGATCCACGCCCAGGCGCAGGTGTGATATATATCATCGCAGGATATTCTCGTTGTCATCGTCGGTTGTTCTAGCGTGTGCTGCAAGTGATTCTACAACACTTGGGGTTGGTCCATTGTCCCTTCTTTGACTGTGTCATGAATGCCTCGAAGCCTCGTGACGAGGCAGCGTCATCCACAGCTCGTGTCTTGGACGTCTGCCCACTCTGTTTGCGCAAAGTGAGCTTGGCCCAGCCCCAATTCAACGTCGTTCGGAGATACAATGCGTTGCTCGTGGTGGTGACCGACGACGACACACACAGAAATGCTTCGGCTGCATGGGACGACCTGCGGAGTTGGTGCACCGAACGCCTTGCTTTCATCACGGATGGAAATGGCATGCCACACAGCCATCAAGAGGCCACGAATCATGCTCATGGCAGCGATGGGCATCGCCACATCCATTCTAGAACCACATGTGCTGTCGATATTTCCAAGCTTCGTCTCCTCAAACAAAGACTCAACAAGCGAAGCAGTCACGCCCGAGGACGCCGTTGTTGACACGAGATGGAACCAAACATCAAGATCAAGTATCAGAGCCATGTCTGTAGACCAGCATGTTGCAGTCAATGGGGTACGCTGCCCAACGATACAATTGCCCAAGGTCGGGATTTTCTTCACGCGCCATGATGCAAAGTTGATGTGTCCTCAGGCCAAGTGCATCACATCCTGTGTTGGGACCTCCCACATTTGCGTAAGACGAAGTCCAGTCTATTTCACAGATTCACAGATTCGAAACCAACTCAATGATTCAAACACAGCGCAATGAGGCCGAACAACGAAGTGGTTGGATTTGGGATATTTTCGTTTGTTTTGAAACAAAAGATTTGGAAGAAAAAGATTGAAAGAAAATGAAACGCCCACCGTGGGGCTCGAACCCACGACCACAAGGTTAAGAGCCTTGCGCTCTACCGACTGAGCTAGACGGGCTTATATTGTCCGATGACTTTCTTCAATTTATATTTTCGATTCATATTTTCAATCCATATTTTTACTTCTTTTTGAGTTTGTGTCAGAAGTTGAGTGACAAGAATATCGCACGCCTGGCTCATGAAAGTGCCGCCCACCATCACTCACAAGTCCTTCACCGCTTATCGAACTTCGAAGGAACATTCCATGGGTGCTTAAAGCGGTGCGACCAAAAGTGTTGGTCGTCTTGACATCACCGAGCCAGTGCAGGAACATTGCGCGACTCACCTGCAATAACGCACCTTCTGTGTGCGGCTGTTCAAGTTCGACTCCAATGTGGTAATAGTTTCAACTTTGCTCTTGCACATTGCGTGGGAGGACAGTCAACTGCTTCCATCTACGCGTTGACCACATCAATCAAGCAACCTTTCGTTGCAGCATCAAACTCCACATGCGTTTCTGCGCAGAAATCATTGAAAGTGGCTACATTTGCAGCTTCAACTTGCCACCCACATCGATATGTTTTTGAGACAGTCAAGTTCAACCTGTTGAAACGATGCTGCTGCAAGGTGGCATCGGCGCTTTTCAATCTTTTGCGTCTAGTGCCCTCGGACACGCACACTTGCGCCACGACGAGATGTGTCTCGACTGTCTTGTGGGGCTCTCAAGGATTGATCGGTGGAGTTGCAACAAGCGAAGCACCATTGAGTCAAAACATACATGGTGTACATTCATTCCCTGCGACTCTGTGGTATTGTGTGGTGGAGCTTTCTTGGTCAGGGCCGGCTGGTTGGGCGCGAAGGACAGAGGCTTGCGTTCGTTGAAGGGATCAGGGTTTGGACAACCGCTACTTCGGTCGAGTTCCAACCTGGCCCCGTTTGCAGCGATCATATGGAATTCACCGTGTCTTGAACTCTACCCAAGTTCCGTGCCCCCACTAACGTGTCCCCACCGGGCAAAGAGAGCGATTGGACTTTGGCGACGTGAGCTACTTGGCATTGATTTCATTTGAAGCGACCGCCAACGTCGAATGCACCAACCATCGAGGCAGCGCTACAATTGACCTGAGTACCACGTGTGCCTTTCCGGCCAGGCACACACCCAAGACGTTTTTGAGGAATTCTGTTTGACACTAATCTGGATTAGTGCCAAATTACAACACCACAATCACTCAGACGAGCGATTCGCCTCGGCGGGGCAGCCCAATTGTTCATTTCCGATTTTGCCTGCTTCAGCCCCATGGCCGACAACCAACGTTTGGATCTTGAAGAGCGCTTGTCGTATCTCCACTCGGTCGAGAGCAAGAACGATCCTGATGGCGTCTATACCGCTGCGAAATCACCCGTGGAATTAGAAGACGGCGCGCTGGTTGAAGGCGGCGCCATCCCCCTCTTCTCCCGTGAAGCCTTTGGCCTCTTCTCCCAATACGCGGCCATCGGTATCATCTATGGCATGATCCCCGCGCTCAAGTATCCCATTTTTAACGTCTACCTTGCTCTCGAGCCCTACCAAGTGTCTACCTACGGGACTTTGGTCGTCCTTGGCTGGTCCTACAAGGTGTTCTTTGGCATGCTCTCGGATTGTTTTCCCATCATGGGCTACCGTCGCAAGTCGTGGATGCTCATCGGGTGGACCATCACGATGGTCTGCCTCTGCGTCATGGCGTTCTCTGACTTTGGTGAACCCTATTGCAACCGTGAAAAGACCGACTCGTGCGGGACGCCGATTGCCAAAGTCAACAAAACGGACTTTGCCGCCAACTACAACCCACTCGCGCCTGACCAAGGCACCAAGTTCATCATGCTCTCGGTTTTGGTCTCCTTTGGCTACGTCACGGCTGCCTGTGCGTCCGATGCCATGGTCGTCGAATACGCCCAACGTGAACCCATGGCCATCCGTGGCCGCATCCAAACCGCCATCTACACGGTCCGCACCATCGCCACTATGGCCGCTGTGTGCGTGACGGCCTTTGGTCTGAACGGCAAGCAATACAACGGCTCGTTTTCGTTTTCGATGGGCCCCAACATCCCGTATGCGATCTGCTTGATCCCATGCGTCCTCGTTGTGCTGAGCACGATCTTTGTCGTTGTGGAAAAGAAGCACCAAGGCACGCGGTTCCAAGAATGGTGGGGCAGCTTCTGGGAACTGCTCCAGAAGCGTGTCATGTGGCAAATCTGCGCCTTCCGATTCATCAACAACGTCTTCAACGGGATCGGCACGACGGCCGACAATGGCATCCAAACGTACTGGGCCAAGATCGAGCCTTTGAACGACTCGCTCCAAAGTTTGGTCGGCAAGGCCTGCTTTGCGGCCATCCTCACGGCGATTGGCAAGTGGGGTCTCCACTGGAACTGGCGCTACCTCATCGCCGGTGGCTCCATCGGCGTTGTCATCGTCGATGGCTTTGTAAATTTTTTGACCATTTGGAACGTCGTGCGCAACCAGTGGTTTTACACTGGCGTCATGCTGACCGACAACATCCCCGACGGCGTCCGCTTCATCGTTGGCACGTACGTGGCCGTCGAAGTGTGTGACCCTGGCAATGAAGGCGCGACATATGGTTTGATTACGACGTTGAGCAACTTGTCGACGCCGTTTGGGGCCGTGCTCTACAAATACGTCAACTCGTACTTGCTTCTCTCGGCCAACGATTTCAAGAAGGACACGACCGAAGTGCGGTGGGACGTCACGTATGCGTATTTGATTTCGTACGGCTGCAAGCTCTTTGCCTTGGTGTGGCTCTTCATGCTGCCGCCCCAGCGTGGTCCGTTGCAAGAACTCAAAAAGAAGGGCGGGAAGAGCAAGCTCGCTGGCTACATCCTCGTCATTCTCTTCTTTTCGTGCTTGGCCTTTTCGATGGTCTCCAACTTTATGTCGATCTACCCGTCGACCAAGTGCTACCGCATCGCAGGCGGTAATGGCGTCTTGGACACCGCGACGGGCAAGTGCCCCGTCGCCAAGAAATAAACTGTTGCCTTCATAACTTGAATACATATTTGCGTCGCTCTTGTCCTTGCAGTCCCGCCGCCGCGACTTCAGCCAGCTCTCCGCATGCATGAGGGTTACTTTGGAGCTTATGTGGCTAAACTTTATCATGTACGAGAGTATACCTGTTGTCGTCGGGCTCGCTGGTGCCTGTCAAATTTTCGACTGCCAATGAGACGTGAGCGATATAGCAACAACGACATCGTTGGTCAGACACAGAATGTTGATGGAGCACCCACGGACCGGACTTGCAATTAAAGTGGTCGTCGCTTTCGAAACGACCACAAGATTCCTCGTCGCCATTTGTGTGGTCGACGTTTGGCGCTGACGCACGTTCCAACTGCCAGCCAAGCATGAGATGATGCAGCACACTTGTTTTCTCAAAGCTTGAACTTCAACGTCAAAGCCATAGATACACTCAGAATGGGGGTTCGTCTACATGCGATCCAAGTTTCACCCACGCATGCAGTTTTACTCTGAATACACAATACGAATCGTCGACGCTTCGACAGATTGATGTTCGATCGTCTCGCGCCAACCCACAAACATGATTTCCGTTTCACCTCCCCAAAACCAACGCAAGCAACCTAAGCCATCTCTCGCGCGAGGTTTCATTTGGGAAATACCACTGGAAAGTAAAACCCCAGTCTGCCCTTCGATCTAATGATTTGCTTCAACGAATTGGTGTTGCGACAGTTTTCACAAATCACAATATACATTCCAAAAGAGCCAGTTCAGTCACGGGCATTTCGTCCCATCGTTGATTTCGTAAGAAGAGGCTCCTGGAATGCCTTTGTGCCAAAAAATAGGGAGTCGGAGCGACATTTGTGGATGGTTATTTATGCACCACCACATCCGACACACGGCCACCAACGAAACGTTGCATATGCGACATCGATTTGGTTGAGACTGAAGAGACTAGGTGACTTTGCACGGATTCCGATCAGTTCTGAAACAAACCTGCTTGGCACAACCATATGAAGCAGCACCTGCGATCCAGTGCGAACAATTCATCATCGTTCAAGCGTCTCATGATTGTGTTTCGAGTTTTGACGACGGTGGATGCTCGCCGACGTTCAATATACCATCGCGATTGAACCCTTTTATCCAACCTACAGACGAATCGACTTCCTCGCACTACTTTCGAGTTATTTGGTCGCAAAGAGTTCATTTCCGACTTTGCCTGCCAAAGCTCCCATGGCGGCTCAAGACCAACTTATTGACCTTGAAGAACGCTTGTCCTATCGCCGCTCAACGAACGGCAAAAACGACACGGGTGATTGCGCGTACGCCGCTGCGAAATCACCCGTGGAATTAGAAGACGGCGCGTTGGTTGAAGGCGGCGCCATCCCCCTCATCTCCCGTGAAGCCTTTGGCCTCTACTCCCAGTATGGTGCCATCGGTATCATTTACGGCATGCTTCCCGCCCTGAAATATCCCATTTTTAATGCTTACCTTGCTCTTGAGCCCTACCAAGTGTCTACCTACGGGACATTGGTCGTCCTTGGCTGGTCCTACAAGGTGTTCTTTGGCATGCTCTCGGATTGTTTTCCCATCATGGGCTACCGTCGCAAGTCGTGGATGCTCGTCGGCTGGACCATCACGATGATCTGCCTCTGCGTCATGGCATTCTCTGACTTGGGCGAACCCTATTGCAACCGTGAAAAGACCGACTCGTGCGGGACGCCGATTGCCAAAGTCAACAAAACGGACTTTGCCGCCAATTACAACCCACTCGCGCCTGACCAAGGCACCAAGTTCATCATGCTCTCGGTTTTGGTCTCCTTTGGCTACGTCACGGCTGCCTGTGCGTCCGATGCCATGGTCGTCGAATACGCCCAACGTGAACCAATGGCCATCCGTGGCCGCATTCAAACGGCTATCTACACCGTGCGCTACCTTGGTGGCATTATTGCCGTATGCGTGACGGCCTTTGGTCTGAACGGCAAGCGATACAACGGATCGTTTTCGTTCTCCATGTCTCCCAACGTTCCGTATGGCATCATGTTGATCCCGTGTGTCTTGGTTGTGCTAAGCACGGTCTTTGTCGTCGTGGAAGAGAAGCACCAAGGCGCGCGATTCCGTGTCTGGTGGGGCAGCTTCTGGGAACTCCTCCAAAAGCGCGTCATGTGGCAAATCTGCGCCTTCCGTTTCTTCAGCAACGTCTTCCAGTACATTGGCACGACTGCCGACAACGGCATCCAAACCTACTGGGCGAAAGTTGAGCCTCTCAACGACTCGCTCCAGAGCCTCGCCGGCAAGGCCATTTTTGCCGTCATTTTAACCGCTGTTGGCAAGTGGGGCCTCCACTGGAACTGGCGCTGGGTCATTGCCCTTGGCTCCATCGGTGTCATTGTCATCGACTCGTTCGTGAACTTCATGACTATCTGGGACGTTGTGCGCAACCAGTGGTTCTACACTGGCGTCATGTTGGCTGACAGTATCCCCGACGGCGTCCGCTTCATCGTTGGTTCCTACGTGGCCGTCGAAATCGCCGACCTAGGCAACGAAGGGGCAACCTACGGCTTGATAACGACTTTGAACAACTTGGCGTCGCCGTTTGCGTTGGTCATCTACAAGTACATCAACTCGTATTTTATGCTCTCGGGCAACGACTTCAAGAAGGACACGACCGAAGTGCGCTGGGACGTCACGTATGCGTATTTGATTTCGTACAGCTGCAAGCTCTTGGCGCTGGGCTGGCTCGTTTTGTTGCCTCCCCAGCGTGAACCATTGCAAGAACTCAAGAAGAAGGGCGGGACGAGCAAGTTGGCTGCCTACATTTTGGTCATTTCCTTCTTTTCGTGCCTCGCCTTTTCGATGGTCTCCAACTTCATGTCGATCTACCCGTCGACCAAGTGCTACCGCATTGCCGGCGGTAATGGTGTCGTGGACCCCGTGACGGGCAAGTGCCCCATCACAAAGAAATGAACCCTCTGCATTTGTCCTCACCTTGCGTAACAACAATACATATTTGCGTCATTCCCCCATATTATTGAAGCTCTTTACCATGTGCAATTTAACGACGACGCAGCTCTTTTTTTCGAGTTTCTGGTCCACCCGTTGATGTGTTTGTTCAACAGCAAGGTTGTTTGATTCGTGGCATTCGCCATTCGAAAAACGAAGTTGATCCGCTATTTCCCGGAGCTCGAGCAAGTTTCTGTTATACTGATTGTGTTTGTTGCACATATCCCCTGGATTTATTTTCGTCCAGGTCGTTTGAGCGTAGGATTACAATCTTGACCAAATGAACGCTCTTGGTGATCCTCTCCTCCGTTGCACCTTCGACGCTGCCGCACAATTTTGCAGCACTAGCCCCTTGGTCACATCGTCCAAACACCACAGCTTCAGCACATGTGATTACTTTCGTCATCATCTTGATTCCGCCAGTCTCCAGATTGAATTTTTATGTTCTTTTTCTCACCTCAGTGGCAGCTCACAGTCAAAAATGGCAACTTGGCTTTGGCCATCAAAATTCTTGAAATCTTTTCTAAATCGTTCAGGGAGTGTCTTTTTTGCTCGAGTCGCGAATCATGCAACTGCGAGGGGCACACAACCAACGAAGCCGCAAGCGAGCGGCACACGGCACATTCAATGGTTTCATCTTGGTTTTTGTATGGCTTCGACTTCTCCTGTCATCCATTTGTGTCTACCCAGAAATCATTGATTTTCTGGTCTTGAACAACTGTAGATTGTCAAAATAACTACCCTTATCTGAATTCGTTGCACTTTCGGTGACAAAGGACCTACCCATGAAATTATTCGGTCACAGTGTATTCAATATATATTATTATGGTTATATTAAAATATTATATTATGAACTGAAATACAATTTATATATAATTATGATTTTCGAAAAAAATACAATATAGAATATAATTCTATATTTTAAAAGAAAGCATTTTATTATGCTTTATATAGAATAATATAAAGCATAATAATATATAAATTGTATTACCGTTCATAGCTTTCAGTCAGAAATGGACAACGCTCGATCACAATTAGAGGCAAAAAAACACAGTAGCTATTTTGACCTCTGGAGTATTCTGAAGGGCCTTTGCCATGCATTCTCTGCCCCGCAACGTCGCTCAGTCAACCAAGTCAAGGCTGGTGAGTCTCTGAGATCGATTCCCAAAACACCGCTCCGTGCACCGGTGCCATGAAACCAGCTATATGAGTAGTTCACAAGCACTGCACAACAAACTATGCAGAATGTATGTTTGGGTGCGTGTGCACTTGAACACGGAACGGAAAAATCCCACTTTCCCACAACCAAAGTCAAGTTCCCTCAACCGCGTGGGGATTCGATCATCGAATTGTACATCGCGGGCTAACCAAATGCAGTCACACAAATGACCTATGCAGCCTTGTTGACTTGATAATTCTATGCGGACTTTGCAAATCTGGAATTCCGACCCCCCGTTTCTCCGTTTCAGACGCCAACCCATGGACAACTTTGAATTAGTATAGACTGACCTTGAAAGCACAGATCGCTGAAGGATGCGAAAGAAATCAACGGCGTCGTCAAAAAGGGCGTTCAGTCAACCCAATGAGCGTCAGTATGACACCGGGGTCATTTGGAGTACTCGAGAGCCCGCGACGCCACTTGACTGCTTGGGCGGATTTAGACGTGTGGGCCAACCATATGTTCATTCGCGGGTCGGGCATTCGGAGCGTGTTGACGTGGCGTAGCTGCGTATCGGCGACACACCCCGGCCACCGACACGAGGTTTGGTGGCTTTTGAAATCCAGCCGAAGGGTTGCACTTGATTCACGCCCCAATGCACGCGATCTCGAAAGCCCTCACTTTGCAATTTGCCTGCGTCCGATCATGACCTCTGTCGACAACCAGCGCCTGGATCTCGAGGAGCGCTTGTCCTACATCAACTCGACGGGCGACAAGAACGACCAAGACGGTGCCTACGGGGACTTGAAAACGCCCGTGGAATTGGAAGACGGCGCGTTGGTCGAAGGCGGCGCCGTCCCGCTCTTCTCCCGCGAAGCGTTTGGCCTCTTTTCGCAGTATGCGGCCATCGGCGTCATCTACGGCATGATCCCATCGCTCAAGTACCCCATTTTCAATGCTTACCTCGGCCTCGAGCCCTACCAAGTCTCGACGTACTCGGTGTTGGTCGTCCTCGGCTGGTCGTACAAGGTGTTCTTTGGCATGCTCTCGGATTGTTTTCCCATCCTCGGCTACCGTCGCAAGGCGTGGATGCTCATCGGCTGGACTATTACAATGGTCTGTCTCTGCGTCATGGCGTTCTCTGACTTGGGCGAGCCGTACTGCAACCGCGAAAAGACCGACACATGCGGAACGCCGATTGCCAAAGTCAACAAAACGGACTATGCCGCCAACTACAACCCGCTGGCGCCCGACCAAGGCACGAAATTCATCATGCTCTCCATGTTGGTCTCGTTTGGTTACGTCACAGCTGCCTGTGCGTCCGATGCCATGGTCGTCCAATACGCCCAGCGCGAGCCCTTGGCCATTCGTGGCCGCATGCAAACGGCTATCTACACGGTCCGGACCATGGCTGGCATGGTCGCCGTGGCCGTCACTGCGTTCGGCTTGAACGGCAAGAAATACAATGGCTCGTTCTCGTTCTCGATGGCGCCCAACGTCCCGTATGCGATCTGCTTGGTCCCGTGTGTCCTCGTTGTACTGAGCACGATCTTTGTCGTCGTGGAAGAGAAGAAGGCCGCGACGCCTTTGAGTGTGTGGTGGGGAGCGTTCTGGGAACTTCTCCAGAAGCGCGCCATGTGGCAAATCTGCGCCTTCCGTTTCATCAACAACGTCTTTTACGGCATCTCGACGACGGCCGACAATGGGATCCAAAAGTATTGGGTCGAGCTCGAACCCCTTGCCGATTCGCTGCAGAATTTGGTCGGCAAGCTCCTCTTTGCCACGATTTTGACGGTCGTGGGCAAGTGGGGACTGCACTGGAACTGGCGCCTCCTCATCGCCGCGGGGTCCCTCGGCGTCATCGCGATCGATGCGTTTGTCAACTTTATGACGATCTGGAACGTCGTGCGCAACCAATGGTTCTACACGGGCTCCAACTTGGCGGAGCAGATCCCCGACGGCATCCGCTTCATCGTTGGCACGTACGTGGCCGTCGAAGTGGCCGACCCTGGCACTGAAGGCGCCACGTATGGTTTGATCACGACCATGAACAACTTGGCGTCGCCGTTTGCGTCGGTCATCTACAAGTACATCAACTCGTACTTGCTCCTCTCGAACAACGATTTCAAGAAGGATTCGGACGAAGTGCGGTGGGACGTCACGTATGCGTTTTTGACTGCGTACGGGTGCAAGATTTTTTCGCTTTGTTTCCTCGTGTTGTTGCCGCCCCAGCGTGGGCCGATGCAAGAACTCAAGAAGAAGGGCGGGAAGAGCAAGTTGGCTGGCTACATTTTGGTCATTCTCTTCTTTTCGTGTTTGGCCTTCTCGATGACGTCGAGCGTCATGTCCATCTACCCCTCGACCAAGTGCTACCGCATTGCTGGCGGCGACGGCGTCAAGGACCCCAAGACGGGTGGCTGCCCCATCGCGAAAAAGTAATTCATGTGTCTAAATTGCACTAATACATATTTGAGTCCTGCGTCTTATTGCTCGGGTCCGTGAGGACTTCTTTGCCGACCAGAGTTAGACACACCAACGTTTCGTGGGTACAATATATACATGTAGTTTGGATTACGACCACAATAGGTAATCGAATTAACTAACACAACGCGACAGACGAGAGAGAGGAAGAAGTTTACTTCTTCGGGGGCGGGATGGGGCAGTTGCCATTCTTGTCCTTGATGCCGTTGCCGCCGGCAATGCGGTAGCACTTGGTCGAGGGGTAGATCGACATGAAGTTGGACGTCATGGCAAAGCCAAGACCGGCAAAGAAGAGGACAACGAGGATGACACCGGCCAACTTGCTCTTGCCGCCCTTCTTCTTCAACTCTTGCATTTCCTTCTTTTGGGGCGGGAGCATCACAAGGAAGACCAAGGCAAAGAGCTTGCAGCCGTACGAGATAAAGTAGACATACGACGCATCCCAGCGCACTTCTTCCGTGTCCGCCTTGATGTCGTTGTTGGTGACCTTGAAGTACGAGTCGATGTACTTGTAAATGACCGACGCGAACGGCGACGCCAAGTTGTTCATGGTCGTGATCAAACCATAGGTCGCGCCTTCGTTACCAATGTCGGCGACTTCGACGGCGCAGTACGTGCCGACGATAAAGCGGACACCATCGGGAATGTTTTCAACCAACCCAGTGCCGGTGTAGAACCATTGGTTGCGGACAACGTCCCAGATCGTCATGTACATGACAAACGCATCGACGACGATGACACCGATGGAGCCGGCAGCGATGAGGTAGCGCCAGTTCCAGTGGAGACCCCACTTGCCGACGGAGACCAAGATGGACGCAAAGATGGCCTTGCCGATCACGCTCGAGAGACCATCGTTGAGGGTTTCGACTTGAGCCCAGTAGCCTTGGATGGGGCTACCAGCGGTAGCACCGATGCCGTTGAAGACGTTGTTGATGAAGCGGAAGGCGCAGATTTGCCACATGACACGCAATTGGAGGAGGTCCCAGAACTTGCTCAACCATTGGCCCAAGGGCTCGCCGGCCGATTTTTCTTCGACCAAGATGAAGAGCGCGCTGAGGATGACCAAAACACACGGGACGAGGCAGATCATGTAAGGCACGTTGGGGCTCATCGAGAACGAGAACGAGCCGTTGAAGTTGGCGCCGTTCAAGCCAAAGGCAACGACGACGGACGCGATCATACTCATGATGGTGCGGACCGTGTAGATGGCGGTTTGGACACGGCCACGGATGGCAGCAGGTTCACGTTGGGCGTATTGGACGACCATGGCATCAGACGCGCAGGCAGCCGTGACGTAACCAAACGAGACAAAGACCGAAAGCAAGATGAAGGTCGCACCTTTGTCGGGCGCATCCAAGTTGAAATACTTGTCCTTGATCGCTTGGGGGACCTTTTCCAACGGCTTGCCGCAGTACTTGGCCGAGGCGTCGTTCGAGCGGTCGCAGAACGGGGCACCCAAGTCAGTGAACGACATGATGGCCAAACAGATCAAAGCGACGGTCCAGCCGATGATCATCCACGGCTTGCGGCGGTAACCCATGATGGGGAAGCAATCCGAGAGCATGCCAAAGAAGACCTTGTACGACCAACCGAGGACGACCAACACCGAGTACGACGCTGTTTGGTAGCCTTCCAAGTTGAGGTACATTTGGAAGATGGGGTAGTTGAGGGCCGGGATCATGCCGTAGATGACACCGATAGCGCCATATTGGGCAAAGAGGCCAAACGCTTCGCGGGAAAAAAGGTGGAGGGCACCACCTTCGACCAACGCGCCGTCTTCGAGTTCGCCAGGGGTCTTGCCGTCGGTGTAAGCACCGTCGTGCACGCCTTCCTTGTTTTCCGTCGCAGATTGGATGTACGAGAGACGCTCTTGCAGATCCATAGCGGCATTTCCGCCTTGTTGTTGCATCTTGAGGGTGTTCTTGGGGGGAACGAAGCAGAATGTGCAATGACCATGGACTCGGACCAAACAAAATTCGATGGGGTTTTGTGCGTGGGGTTGAAACTCAGTCGCACACAAGGTGAAGAGGCAGATCCATCCATTTCACTTGTTGAAGTTCAAGGATGGCCTTTCCGACAGCTGGCACCCATTACGCCGCCACAAACAGCAAAACTGGGAAGCGTCACAACTATTGCACGTCTGATCGGGACCTCAGAGTGTACGTTTTATCTCTTTTATTGTAAGCACAGTCGACGCCATTGAATAGTGACGACGTGTGCCGACCAGATGCAGGCCAGCAAACGATTGGAGAATTTCTGCGCTGGAATTTCAAGGGCGTAAAATGTTAATCGTGGCTTCCATTCACAAATAGTGAATTCCCCTCCATTTGAATCCTGCATGATTCGATGCTGCGATCGTCACCTAAGCGAAGTACGCCGCGACACCAGTGTATGGCGCTCACGGGCGCGTGACAAACATGTTCGGCATGAACTCATTCATGCCGAGATTATGATGGCTTTAAATGTTAGCATCATAAATGGCGATTGTAAATGGCAACAAGCCGACTCAGCTGCAGCGCTTCACACAGTGGTACGTGCTGGTCGCTTCGTCCTCCTGAACTTGATTTGATTGGCTGCTTGCGACCTGCACACAAGGTTAAAACGCCATCGGGTTCAATTTCTCTTGCACGCCGGCGTGCACAATTGTGTGTTCTATCAAATTGCACCGTGGGATGATGTTGACCCCGGTGCTTCCAAAGATTGCAAGGCTGACCAAATGGGTCGCAAATGCCCCCTTTGGACTTATCCCGATGGAGCATTCGAACAAGGACGTCTCGTACTTTAAGACTCATCCTAGATGAGCTTACAGGAGACGCCTTGCCGCTGTCTGGCGAGGTGATGCGTTGGCTTTTGCAGTGACAAGGTCCCGATACGCTGACCAATCAGAGAGAGCTGAGTGGACACGCTCGCCACTGATTGGCTCGTTGATGCAGAGCACATGATTCGCGGCTTCCCACAGAGTATTGCAAACGTCTAAGCGTGACACTATCGATGGCCACTTGACCTTCACGCCACAACTTCCACCCATCAAAGTTGACCATGCTCCGGCCAAACACAGAACAGATGAGACGAGGGCGCCAATGGATTTATTTGAACCAGAAATATACCTTCTATGCGAGGAATTCCCCCGTCGGAGTCTCAAGGCAGAGAATATCCGGTTCCCAACAACTTCAGCAGGAAATATAAGCTCAGTTCTGCTTGCAAATGCAATCATCCGGAATCTCTTTGTGATTAGCATTATTTTAGGGAATTTCTCCCTTCTATACTTCGTTGCACACAAGCAAAAACGTGCACGCTGGTGCTTGGTGGTTCGCAGCCACGACAACACTGGAACAAGCAGCGCCCACAAGCAAGGCAATGACTACATTCATGGATCAAATCATACGCTTCAGTTGACAGGCATTGTGAATCAGCCCCAACAACCCGAGTGGCAAGTGGGGCAATTTCCCAACGAGCTCACATCGTCCCATTCAAAGCGTTTATTTGGTTCAAGATTTGAGCAACTTCAACGATGTCCTTTCTGAGTTGCACCGGCTTGAGAAGTTTCAACGGCAGAAGGTGAAAGAAGCACTTCGGAGTACACGCACACGTGGCTCTGGCGACCAGTTGAGCCCGCCGATCGCTCCGTCATTTTTGAAATCGACCTCACTTGCTAATCTCTCAGCTTGAGCAATCTCGACGATGCTCTGTCCTTCGAGCCCCTCGTGCCAACTTTCGTCGCGCCCGTTCGGACCCTTGGACTCGTTACCCCATGTGCTTCATTCTGGTGCCTGACCAGCCCAAGACTCGCAACTACAAGTCCTCGTGTGCTATTTGGCAACTACTTCCAAGCTCCCTCTATACCCCCAAGTCCAGAGCCCTTCCCCACCGACCAGTGTCAGATACTTACGCCCGTAACCCTCCGTCGTGTCCTCATGGCAATCGGTCTTATCTGCGACGGATAAGCGACCCCTGATCCCCCTCGCTGAGAACGACCCCTTCCCCTTCGGCCCCCAACCCCGAAAGCGCGCGGTCGCAGCAGCCCAGTCTTTACGCTTTTGACGTGTATTGATTTGACAACGAACGATGGCCATCTGCGACGGAAGAGGACTTGAGCGACAGCGACTCTGTACTTAATTCGTCCCACAAGACCCACGCGTCGTCCATTATACTTTGGATCGTTTTTGCCTCGATAGTGTTGGATCGTCAAGTGGAACAAGATACAAATTTCATAAACAACATGGGCAAACTACTCTGAACAACCGAAAGTCTACTTGCGGGGAGGCGGAAGAGGGCAGTTGCCATTCTTGTCCTTGATACCGTTGCCACCGGCAATGCGGTAGCACTTGGTCGAGGGGTAGATCGACATGAAGTTCGAGATCATTGAGAATGTCAGGCAGCCAAAGAACGCAATGACCAAGATCGCGCCCATGAGCTTGCTCTTGCCACCCTTCTTCTTCAATTCTTGCAAAGGACCCTTTTGGGGCGGGAGCATCACAAGGAAGACAAGCGAGAAGAGCTTGCAGCCGTACATGATCAAGTACGCGTACGTGGCATCGACGCGGACTTCATGCAAGTCGGACTTGATGTCGTTGTTGGTGATCATCAAGTACGAGTCAATGTACTTGTAGATGACCGATGCAACGGGCGACGCCAAGTTGTTCATGGTCGTGATGAGGCCATAGGTAGCACCCTCGACACCAGGGTCGGCAATTTCAACGGCGCAGTACGTGCCGACGATGAAACGGACGCCCTCGGCAATGTTTTCAGAGAGACCGACGCCGGTGTAAAACCATTGGTTGCGGACAACGTTCCAGATCGTGAGGAAGATGACCGTGGCATCGATGACAATGACACCGATGGAGCCGAGAGCAATGATCCAGCGCCAGTTCCAGTGGAGACCCCACTTGCCAACAACAGACAAGATGATGGCAAAGATGGCCTTCCCGAGCATGTTCGAGAGCGCGTCGTTCAACGGTTCGACTCCGGCCCAGTAGGTTTGGATGGGGCTGTTCGCCGTGACAGAGATACCGTAAAAGATGTTGTTGATCAAACGGAACCAGCAGATTTGCCACATCGCACGTTGTTGCAAGAGGTTCCAGAATTGGGAAACCCAGACACTGATCGGGATCGCAGGCTTCTTTTCTTCGACAATGACAAAGATCGTGGTCAACATGACCATGGCACACGGGATCAAGCAGATGCCATAGGGGACGTTGGGCGCCATCGAAAACGAGAACGAACCGCTATAGTTGGCACCGTTCAAGCCAAACGCAGGGACAGCGACAGCGACGATGCCACCGAGGTAACGCATGGTGTAGATGGCGGTTTGGATGCGGCCGCGGATGGCAGCAGGTTCACGTTGGGCGTATTGGACAACCATGGCATCAGAGGCGCAGGCCGAGAGGACATAGCCAAACGAGACAAACACCGAGAGCAAGATGAAGGTCGCGCCTTTGTCGGGCGCATCCAAGTTGAAATACTTGTCCTTGATCGCTTGAGGGACCTTTTCCAACGGCTTGCCGCAGTACTTGGCCGAGGCGTCGGTCGTGCGGTCGCAGAACGGTTCACCCAACGACGACGCACACATATAAATCAAGCAAAAGGCAGTGATGGTCCAGCCGATGAGCATCCACGACTTGCGGCGGTAGCCCAAAATGGGAAAGCAATCGGAAAACATGCCAAAGAAGACCTTGTACGACCAGCCGAGGGCCACCAAGACCGAGTACGACGACGTTTGGTAGCCTTCCATGTTGAGGTAGACGTTGAAAATGGGGTAGTTGAGCGCGGGGATCATGCCGTAGATGACACCGATCGTGAAATATTGAGAGTAGAGACCAAAGGCTTCGCGGGAGAAGAGGTTGAGGGCGCCGCCTTCAACCAACGCGCCGTCTTCCAATTCAGCGGGGGTCTTGCCTTCGGTATAGTCGCCGTCGACAAGGCCATCCTTCTGGTGTTCCGTGGCGGAGTGGATGTAGGAGAGGCGCTCCTGCAGATCCATGCGGTCCGTAGCTTGCTGCATTGTTGTCTTGTGGGGAAGCAGGCAAAATGTGCAATGAAGGTGAGGGAGAAGGCACTCGCGGCAGAAGGTGAAGGGAACAGCCTCGTCGGACCACCAACTGCCAGACCAGATCTGCGATGAAGCAGCCGTGAGCCGCCCATGTGATTGCAATCTTTTATTCCAGAGCAATCGCAAGTCAAATACGCACAAAACCAGCCTACTCTACGATTGGTCAAAAAGCATGATTTCAACGCACAAAGGATTTTGATTTGACATTAGACTTGAACTGTCGCTCCATCTGTGATTACACCCGTGGATCGTCATTCCTGCCTTTCTGGTTCGTTGCGATGCTTCGCGTGACGCTTGGCGTTTTGGCCAATCAAAACTTGCCAATTCCAACCGGCTCTCAGCCCTCCATGCAGGGATGGTGGGTTCAACGTGCCGAAATGAAGCCTCGAGGATCTAATTTGCATATATTCTGACTCATTTCCACCAATCAACGGCGCAATTGAGGAACTGATCGTCGCAGATAAGCATTACATCCGCGGGAATGTACGTTTAGATTCGTGTGCTTCAACTTGGCAAATCCTTGAAGGGTGATTGCGGATCCTCCTTCCACCTTGTGTGTCCAAGGAGGGATTTGCCTCCCAATATCACATGCCATGCGAATGGAGAGGAGTTTGCTGCCTTGCTGGCAACGCAATGTGCACACTCCTCCTGCTCGCATCGTTCATGGGCTTGTAGTGCCCACACAATGGCGCTTTAACTTAACCGCCGATCAGCAACAACAAAGAATCCAGTGGAAGCCACCCATGACCTGGCTCACGTGGGTGGCGGTGTGAAAAGAATTGAACTGAGTCGGAATGAAGTGCATGCCTCCGTTTTCAGTCGGAGACTCTTGGCCACTAGACGATAGACGAGGACGGAAGCCAACATTGCCACAAAACAAGTGGGCCAAGCCCAATCGGCATGCATATGAAGTTGTGGCCAGCGCAAATGGTTCCTCGTTGGTCGATTGTGAAGGTGATTTTGTTCGTTTTGACAAACGACCAGCACTCGCTCTGGCGTGTTTCCACGTTTTGGCCCGAGCGATTTGATTGGCGCTGCCTCCCCAGATGGTGTCACGGGCAGGCGTGACAGTTGGTTGGATGGGGAATGAACAAGGGAAGGAAGATCGAGTGGTTGGCAACCTCGATCTCATGCTGTCCTGGGTGGTGACGAACAAAACGAGGCCCCTCAGAAGCACACGACATGCACTAGACTCGTGGACGTGGTCAAACGGCGACTCCTTTCGAGCCATCGAAACCTCGAATGGATATCCGCGCGAGTCAACATTTGAAGCCACCCGCCATAAGCGCCGTTTTTGTTGAAGCTGCCATGATGGGCGCGGTCATCGCCTTGCCACAGAACGACATGTGATGTACTCACGCTGGGCGTCACGCATGCAACACAAACGATACAACCAACACGTCAAAATCTTTCACCCCACGCGGACATGGGTCCCGAGCAATCTTGGCATGCCTTGGGGAGCCTTGGTGCCTCGGGGACCTTGATGCAATGCGGTTCAACTTGGAGGTCATGGAGAACCCACGACATGGCCCCCGATAAGCGTGCTCTCGTTATTGAAACTCGACCTCTGTGGGAGTGTCGCGAGGAAGGGCCAGCAAGAAATGCATGAGACGAGGAAGCTTGAGGTCGTGTGTGTCGTCGGTCTCACGACTCACGAAGCCCCCTTGATGCCGACCGACCGCCTTTGTCAAGTCATTTTTGATCATGTCGTGACAAACGATCACTGGCGAACACGATAGGTAAGCTGTTCGTGGCCGTGATCAACCTGCAGAAGTACCTGCAGGTAGCACCGCTGATCCCAATTCCACGACGGCGCAGGAGGTATTCGACAACATTTTCAGCGACACACGAGGAGAAAGGCAGAACAACTGGGTTGCCCAGGACTTTGTTGTGCAAAAATGATGACGACCTAAGCCTGAGTGCTCCCAGCACACAGCCCCTGGATTGACATTCGAGATTGAATATTTATATCATGTTGTTCAATCACTCCAGACGAGAGATTGGTTGTTCGCTCTCGCTAGTCGCAGTGCCCTCGATGTCATTCCTCTCCCCTCCACGGTGCCATGGCTCTTTCCCTAGCGGTGCTCATTTCTCCCAATGTGCTTTTGCAAGCGTTGCAGCACAAAGTGCCTGCATTTTTCCTTACACAAACGCACCCAAAACGAGAATATCTTAGCGCCAACTTCAACCTTTTTGGCCCTTACCATGTTCCGTATTTCGTTTGAGATGCCCAATTCGTTCGAGACTTCTCCATAAATTGATATTTTGGCCAAAAAACATTGTTTCAAATTAAATGGAAGGATTTATACTTGAAATTTGTATGTCTCAAGCAAAAACAATCATGCCACAACGAAAACCCGTACCGTCTCTACTACTGCATTTTCAAAATCGAAGTTGTAAGTATTGTGGTTTAATTCCAAAATTGTGGGGGGGCACGCCACCAAATGCAAGGCTACACGAGCGGGTAACAAGATTGGCGGCGATGCCACACGGGTTATAAGAGGAAACTTCCGAGTGCTATAAGAGGAAACCTCCGAGTGCTACCGCAAGGCAAATCTTCAACGGCGACATCCGTTAGCGGTCATGGTGGCGATGAGCGATGAAAGAGGTTATGAACTTTCGCTCGCCACCAAAAATAGGCAAAATGGACAATAATTCGACTCTGAGTGTCGAAGACACACGGGTCCGTCTAGTTGGTTTACATTTGTGTCTCAAACGAAATACGGAATGGTATTCGAATTTTGATGGATTTACAAAATTCACAGAAATCGATGTTGTCAAGTCAGAGGATCTTCACCGCGGCGACGGTATCGAATCTGGGACGGTAAATTAGCATGAAAACGAGCGACGATAAATCTTTTGGTGTCGCGTGTTGCCCCGCCCGTCGACGGTACTTGCGGCGGTAAAATTTTCTCCTTTCCGATTGTGTTCTTGTATTCGCCAAAATTTAAGGCATCCTCGATGCCGTTCGTTTTAACGTCGACGCCAAACATGGCCGTTTTAATGTCGCGAGGTTCAAATTTACCGTCGACGGCATCGAGTTTGGTGTTTACCGTCGCGCGGTGGGGTAGCCTAAAACACTCAATTTTCAGAAAGCACTGCAAAAAACACACATAGAGTCGCACATTCTGTCGCGCGGTGGAAATGGTCTTATCCACATAAAATTGCTACCGGCAAACAAATGACCCAATTGAGACGTTCAGCAAGAAGTCTGCCATTTTCCAACCATCGAACATAACCTCACCAGGCATTTTTCGCCCACACAAATTATTACTTCGACCTCCGCTGTCCGGTGTGCCGCCTTTTCTCGTTGCTCGCAACAGGCAATGAAGCGGCTTTAAGCACTGGAATCATCGTGGACGTTTTCGAAGGTGGAGCGTACGTACTGCTTGGGTTTTTGCCTTGGTTACGACAAACACTCTTGGTGGCCATGAATTGTTTTTCCTTCCAGACACGTGATATATTACAACCGGTCGACGATTTCGGGATCACTTTTTATATCCTTTCAAACACAAATCCCCATATATTTCAACTAGAAGGATCGCTCGCAACCTCCCGATGAGGTTGAAACCCACCCAAACGCCCCACGGCCTCACTTTGTGTCTAAAGCCGTGGCGACGGTGGCTTTCCCTCTGTCGGCTCGGCGACGATGTGGTGATGTGTTGTGCACGAGGCAAATACCGTTGTTAAGTGAAATGATGATCCACGACGTGTGCCGGAGAGATGCCGCAGTGGGACCAGTTTCCCGCGGTGTTAAAGACACGCTCTGACCTAGATGAGCAGTTTGTAAGCAGTCTACAATATACCAAGTTTGACACAAGCGCGCTGCATCACAACATTGGTGGAGGAACCGGGGGGAAGCAACATGGTGGCCATTCTCGAAGACTCAGTACGGACCTTTCTCCAGCTACCCCCTGAAGATAAGGTCAACCAACACGGGCAAGATGTACTACGTACGATATGGAGAGGTGGGCAAGACGAGGACTTCTCTGAAGTGCTATGGTTTGCCCTACGGGCTCTTGGCTTCTCTGAGTCGGCCCCGACCTATGATGAGCTACAAGGCATCGTCGAGGCCCGAGCAGCGGTCACGTTGGCATTGATGTGCGGTGCGTCCTACTTGAATGAAGCTGGGCCAACCAGTATGCTCGACGCGTTCGACGAATTCAGGGCGCGCGGCCAGGCCTACGTTCTGCGACGAGGAAGCTCGTGCGACATGCCGACAAAGGACGACGTGGAAGCCTTCGTGATCCCAAGGACTTATGCCAACATAATACCAAACTCGCGCAGTTTTGCGAAATGGAAGGAACAAGCAGCAGCTTTTCAGACCCTCGTTACGAAGGCTGAAGCAAACGGGCGCCATACGGGATACGGAGGGGTAACCACACCGAGTGAAGGACGACCGACAGCTCACACTGTGGGCCAAGAAGTTCACGCGCCGCCGTTGACTGGGAAAGGCGTGACGCCCACATCCCCACCACCGGGTCTTTTACCATACGTATCGCTTCGTCAATCGGTGGCGGACCAAGAAGCAAGAATTGCAATGCTCCAAGACCAACTGTCGACAGCCCTCATGGCAGGGTTACTGGGCCAAAAACGAGATGACGCAATATTCTCGAAGTACACCCCCGACAAGATACCAAAGTACTCCGAAGGGCAAGCTCTGCCGTCTGAGCTTATCCAAAGTGTGGAAGCCCAAAGCCGTCTCTATGGTGGTGGCACGAAAATCAAGGTCCAGATGTTCAAGGACTCGCTTGGTCTCCCTGAACTTGCGTGGGCTGTACAGACCATGTGCGACAATGGATGGGACGTGGACCGATGCTCAGACGACGATTGGAACTCACTGGTGGAACGTTTCTATACAAGATTTGCTGGCACGATCGAGCAACGCGAGATGGCCTACCTTGCGATTGAACAAGGCGTGTCGAAGGGGATTTACGAACGACTCGACAAGTATCTTTCACGAGTCATGGGGCTCGCACGGTTAGCGCGGAAGCATGGAGACGACCGTGGTCTCATCTGCCACGCTTTGCGCGGCCTGCGCGACCCGGTCAGCCGCCCGGCGCTCACGACTCTTGTCGCCGTACATACAAAGTGGGGGAGTTTCTGTGAAGCGGCACATGAAATTATGGCTGTAACATGCGTCGGTGGCGCGTCACGAATCAACGCAATTGAACAAGGAGAAGACGTAGTCGTTGCAGCGATCAA
>VJMH01005172.1:0-37973 GCA_009835185.1 Aphanomyces stellatus | reverse complement strand
TCGACCTAAAATAACAAATTATGAGAGAATATTCTAAAAATAGAATACATATGTTATGATATTCAATTTCTATCTAAATATAAATTGATACATATATAAACAAGATCGCATATTTCATTTGTATAAATAAAATATATATCTATATATATACTACTAAAGCGACTGCAACGCCTACGACGTCACAGACCGTTAGAGAATCTTATTACATCCCACACAATTCAATGAAAAGAAACACTCCAACAAAAGAGGAATATGAAAAATTAAGCCATGAAATGAAGTATTATTATGATAATAATAATATCATATTAATATGTGAATGCGGGAAGCATAACGTCAAAGTTAATAAAAAATATCATATTAAAACAAAAACGCATAAAATTATTATGTCTAGTAAAAATAATAACAATGTTGTAGATACTTCTAACATATTACAAATGCAGGCTTAAACAATGAATCATTTCATTTTAGTTCTTTTTGCTACTGTTTATTTTGCTACTATTTAATACATATGTTATATAAATATAACATATATTATAGATATATATAATATCCAAAAATAGTTGTAATTGTATTACATAAAAAAATCTTTGTGGTTAAAGAATTTTAAGTGAGAATAATTTGTGACTGTTGTATATATTACAGTATATCTTTTCTTTAAATTAGAAATAAATATTTCTATTATTTTAAAAGAATAAATGAAAACAATTTTTGAAGATAAAATTAGATTTTCTTTAAATGTAATGATTGATGAAGATGGTAATAAAGTTTTAAAATATATGCCTAAAGAATGAAATTTGTTAAATAAATCTTAAATTATAAAATGGCATAAAAATATAATTTATTCAATATTGATGATGATGATAACTGATAATTCTGATAAGAACGGGGACTTCAAGTTTTCTTACACGTTATTTAATTTAGTTTTATACTAGATTTTACGACTTCCAGCGGTCTGTGACGTCGTAGGCGTTGCAGTCGCTTAGTAGTATATATATAGATATATATTTTATTTATACAAATGAAATATGCGATCTTGTTTATATATGTATCAATTTATATTTAGATAGAAATTGAATATCATAACATATGTATTCTATTTTTAGAATATTCTCTCATAATTTGTTATTTTAGGTCGATACACAACTTTTTCAGTTGAGACACAACTTCTGTCTCAATATTAGATATCACTTCGATATAAAATACTATATTTAAGTTACATTATTGTCTTATTATGTTTGAGACACAAGAGACACATCTTTTTCAGTTACCCTGTATATTGTAATTTTTAGATAATAGTTAATAACACACAACATAATAACTGTAACTTATAGCATTTTTTAAATTAAAAATGAAATAAATAAATATATGATTTTATAGTGATGAATTTAATATAACAACCTCTGATATTTGTTATGTAAAAGATAAAGATATTAACTTGTTGGTTGAATTCAAACTATATAAAAATACATAAAATATTGAACAATCAAAAATTGGAAACAATCGATGGTATGTGTTTAATTTAACCTGCGAAGTATCAACGGTTAAGGAGATAATGTAAGGACAGATGAAAAATATTTCTATTTAAAAAGAATTTAAAATTGTTTAGCTATACCTATATTACATTAGATTTACATTATTTGAATATAGTGGGACAGCAGACAGGTGATATTTTTTTAGTCCTAATGTACAAATATTTTTTAAAAATATTTTTTATACTATAAGCTTATAGTCTACTTGTACTATCTGTACTACCTGTCCCATTACTAATATATATTGATAATAATATAATAAATACAATAGATATCTATATATAAGAAGAGTTAGCAATAAAATAATGCGACAGGTAAACTATATTTGGTACAGGTAATACAAGTAATTTTCAAATAAATAATCGAACTTCAAATGAAATCATAGAAAATATTGCTTGAAATTAACATGAAAACGATGAAAATATTGATAATAATGATAATTATAACGATTTTAAGTTTTCTGAGCCTATAAATGATTTAACTCTAAGACATATTGGGGCAAAATAGGGCGGATTTTTTAATGACCTATTCTTTATTTATTTACCTATTTATAGTATATATATAGATATATATTTTATTTATACAAATGAAATATGCGATCTTGTTTATATATGTATCAATTAGTATTTAGATAGAAATTGAATATCATAACATATATATTCTATTTTTAGAATATTCTCTCATAATTTGTTATTTTAGGTCGAATTACTCTGATACTTTGTTATTTATCTAAAATAACTAGTTTATTGAGTTATTAAACCTCTATCTTTTAGTTATTAATTATTTTAGCTTCCATATGTTAATTTGGTTTGTTAACAGTAAATACTCATTATTATTATTATTACATAATATATATATGTATTCTTTTAAGGTGTCAATATGTCAGGTGTCACGGGGGGTCTCACACCTATACTATATATAACTATTATTATTATTATTATTATATATACTCTACTTTATATATTAGCAGGACACTTTGACACCTTTAGTAAAAAAATATATAATATAGTCTTAAATATATGATTTACTAGTGTTTTAGAATATCTTAGTATAGCCTAACACCAAGGTGACACTTTGACACCTTAGGTGAGGTGAAAGATTGAATATTTTCTTTTGAACTCTATCTTTTAGCTTCTGTAAGGTGTTGCTTGAAGATTGAATATTTTAGCTTAATTTATCGTTCCGAGCTTGATGCTAGCCCGAGTTTCGAGGGACAAAAGTAGGGGGAGAATTTTCAATTCACTTCTTTCTCCTCTGTATTTTTTACGTCCACTTGGATGAAAAATGGTTCTACGTCACGAAAGAAAGACGCCAATTTTACCTCGTACCGGGTGAGAAGGAACCCGGACCGAGTGGATGCTGCAGTAGTTGCGGCTGGGATCGCGCTGTGTGTCATGTTATAGATGGAAGGAATGACAGGAACCAACCCGCCAATCAAATCACTCGTCTTTGAGAGGCTCTGCTTTATCTCAGCAACCATGTCGATTTGATAATTCATTTGATAAGCTCATCAAAGAGGACATCCTTATCTTTTTGAAGATACCTCGAAGTAAGCTCATTTGATAATTC
Source organism: Aphanomyces stellatus (assembly GCA_009835185.1). Classification (NCBI taxonomy): domain Eukaryota; phylum Oomycota; class Saprolegniomycetes; order Saprolegniales; family Verrucalvaceae; genus Aphanomyces; species Aphanomyces stellatus. Next base: position 34,875 of record VJMH01005172.1, on the reverse strand, counting down.
ATTTGATAAGCTCGTCAAAAAGGACATCCTTATCTTTTTAAAGGTAACTCGAAGTAAGCTCATCAAATGAATTATCAAATCGACCTGGTTGTTGAGATAAAGCCTCTCAAAGACGACGGGTGGTGAAAAATCTTTATATTTTATCCGGCAGCGCAATCAACTATCATTTCACTGGCAATGGGCGGGATCGCAAGGGCAAACTCTAGCGCTACCCCGGACAAAGTTTCGCGGCCGTTCAATGCGATTTGGCCCCACACGGACCCATCGAAAACCTCCAAGTTTGTCTGACTTTGGGGGCTCGAAAATCATTGTAATTACTTTCTTCGAGGTCGCGATTTCATCCAGATTGCTACCCGTTCTAATACTGGCTACGAGTACCTTCTACGGGACAAGAAACGACATGTGGATCGAAAGAGATAAACTTCTTTGAATTTGGGAGGTCTGATGATGGCTCTTGATGCAATCAATACCTCTATGAATTCTTGACGGCGCAGGTGATACCTTCCTTGATCGTGATTCCGGTGGTTGCGTCAAATGCAATCTTGATTTCAGCCAATCAGAATAGGTCAAAATGTATCCTTAATTTGATTGGCTAAAATATTATCAGTAGAGAACCCTCTCAACGATTTCCGATCCAAGACAATTTAATTCACAAGTTGAACTTAGCGTTTGTATGTGAGTTAGTAATGGAAATCGTATATAAACAGAAAGCGTAGAGAGATCTCTACATGCCTGGAACGGCCAATCAAAATGCAGATAAATCGCGAAAATCAAAATTGCCAACATGAAAGGCGTCATCTGCTTGGCGATGGACGTGCCCCGCCCACGATGCGGCGGTCCACACAGCTCACACTACGTTGGTCCCTCGCATTCTTCAATTCTTTAATGTGCTCAACACCGGCCAAATACGCATTGCCGTGACTTGGCCGGGCATTTCCTTTTCTGTCGCGAGGCTCGCCGCTCCGGCTAATCAAAGCCAACTCAACGCGCTCACGTGCTAAATCGGCTATAATTACGCAGGCTGCATCATGAGCGCCACGACGGGCACGACTGCAAACGTCAATTGCATTCTTGATTCCGATTGGTCAATATTTTTCAGTAGAGACCTCTCTGTGAAGTCCAATCACAATACATTAGCTCTTGACAAATGTTACAGACAATGAATAGTGGTCAATAATCCAACTGGAACGGTTCACTGAAATTGAATGGAAACGAATCTCTGGTCAGAGATGCATTCAAGTCGAAATTCTTGTCACTCGTCAGAAATTAACACCTAATCCACGAGAAACCGTTGTTGGGAAGCGACTAAAAAATACTGCGTAGTACACATTTGCAAAAGGCATGTCTTTATCATTTTGTACAGTATTATTCATTGTGAATGTGAATTCATCGAGAACGTTCCACTTTCGAAAATACTGAAATTGTTTGCCATCGTTGTTGGACGTGAGGGGAATCCTTTCTCCGTGAAGATTGGTGCGGACGAGACCGTCCACAAACTCAAGGAGATGATCAAGGGAAATAACAAGAACACGATTAGTTGTGATGCGAAGGAGCTGGTCTATACCTGGCGTTGAAGGCTGGTGCGTGGTTGCCCGACGAACGCCATTATTTGGAAGAACTTTCACAAGCCGCAAAAGGAAGCATCGTGTGGAAAAAGTATGTCAAAGCCGAAAGATGAAGTCTACTGGGAAGCTTTGCAAGTATTTTTCTGGCGAACATTATCTCGCGTTCAGCGACGACGAAAGAATTATATGTCCATTCAAGAGTGGGCTCGAGCTACGGAAAGAAGCTTCTGCAAACTCTGAAAGTGTCAACGATGATTGTGGTCAAGAAATTACGCTTACTGAGGAGCTGCAAACGCCAACGCTATTGTTCGTACGTGGAAGACAAAATTGGTGCTGTGCTTGGTGCTTTCGTCACCGATGGTGGTGATGTTAATGAGAGCCTCCAACGATACAATGATATCGCAAGTATGGTTGGTCCCGACATTGAAATGGCGTGCGAAGTGGCTCGTCAGATCGTCATATCAATTCCCAGTTTCAAGTATGTATACGTGATTGGGTAGACTATGAGCAACAGGACTCTATGGAAAATATATAAAAATAATCTATCGCACTATTGCCCCAAGATGGGTTTAGCCTCATTGAGGCAGCAGGGAAACGCAGAGGCGGCTCGTCACGGATCGCACCTTCCTCGACTTGTACAGAGAAAAAAGGAAAGCGAGCTCCTCGGTCGTCGGCAACAAAATGCTTGCAGACTCGAGGACCCAAGCTTTTTAGTTTGGGAACATGCAAGCTTGAAGGTGCTTTTAAGCGCCTTCAGTATTTCCCAATCGGTGAACAGTGGCGGTCAGAAAAGTACGCGTGGTTCGTGGAACAAACAAGCGGACCATTGAAAACGTGGAATGACGGGCGGCTCAAGATCACGGTGCATCGCGATTTGGTAAGCTTAGGTTTAGGTTGGCCATCAAGGATCAAATACGTCACCATATTTCTGTAGCAACCGATTATACACGTCATCATTGACTAGGAGAGGTTTATTATCAAGTGTTTTCTTGATTATGGTGCATATTTTATTTAATACTTCCTCTGTCTCAAAATACTGTCACCATTTGCATTTCCGCTCCATCTTGCCACCATGCACTCCCTCTGTTTCATCAGAAGTGCGCGAATCAGAAAATTGACGTGTGCCTCCGAAAATAAAATTATCCATACACTGTGAGAATACATACATCGGTATATTAAATTTCAGCAGGTAGAAGAGATCGCTGAGATGGCATCGCACGACCTTCGGGGCACTGTGGTGACGAAAGGCACGTGAAATTCGTCACGCAATAGAAAGTAAAGCCAATCCTATAGAGCTATGGCCATTTCATAGGCGTGGAGAGAAACCGTCGTTGCATTTGCTTCCTTCACGATGTGCCGTCGCTCCCACTGCAGAATGAAGGTATTCGTCATATGAACGAATGTTTTATTTAAATGAAATTTAATCAATATAAAAATGTCCACCTCGTTTTTCTCCTTGTTTCCCATGGTGTGGCACACGACAAGAATCCCCCTGATTTGCTCTTTCAGAATATCCAATCACATTTGCGAAATTCCTCGACGACGCCAAGGTTTCAATCTTCCCTGGGACCCCTCCCCATACTCGCGCACTTATTATGAAACAGAGGGAGTATTTCTAAATGTGACAATTCTTCCCGACCAGAGTAGAAGCTCGTTCGTCAAAATTGCAACAGTTATGCATGAAATGCCCTTCGATTTTTCATTTGAAATGGTTTGATTGCGGCGACGACGGATTTCACGCATTTGGAATTAATTTGTTCGTTCACCAATCCGTCCAAATGTGCATTCTAGTATGAGTCTCATGTTACACTTAAGTTATCTCTTTACTCCTCCGTGAAGCCAGTGATTTCCGTGTTGATGACGACTGTCAAAACGTCTCGGAGCTGGTCTTTGGACTTGTAAAGTGGCAAGTCGATGCGATTGAAGCACGTGTGAGCGCGCGGGTACGCGGTGTCGCTGAAGGGCACCCCTTGGAGCGCAAAGGGACAGATCTGTCCGTCGTAGCTCACGAGAGCTTTGAAGCCCTGGATGGGCGTGCGAGACGAGCCCGTCGCAAACTGCAGGAGGCGAGCCTTGTCTTCGCTCGAGAGTTCAGTGACGACGTCCCAGAACCACGCGAGCACGGGGGACGAGACGAGTTCGTGCGAGTACTGTGTGTTGGCCTTCCAGTCGTCGACGTCGATGTCGGGGACGCCGCAGAGGACGAGCTCCAACTCTTGGTAGTCGAAGACCATGAGCATCTCCTGTGGGATGACTTCGAAGAGACCGACGAGGAGGTTCTGAAGTTGCGCCGCGCAACGATCGAGCATGAGGTAGCGCAGCGTCAGCTGGAGGTACTCGGCCTTGTTGTCGTCCGTGACGAGGATGTTGCGGCCGTTTGGCTTGAGGTCCACTTCCACGGGCTTGTTGCCCTGGCATATTTCAGTCGCGCTGAAGTAGAGGTCGAGGCAGTCGACGTTGGCGTTCTCTTCAACCCACCGGAGACTGCTGTACTTTTGCGGGTCGAGGTATTGGATGTCGTTGAAGCAGATGGGCACGCCGAGGATGTGTTTGAGCAGCGGGAGGCACGGCCTCGCCGTGAGGAGATGGCCCGAGAGGAGCGCGCGACCGAGGAGGCGCCCCGTGGCTTTGAAGTAGAGCAGGTGGTCCTTGGTGATCTCGGCCGAGTTGGGGTCAATGTAAAACGCACCCACGTCCTTGTGGCACGGCTGGAAGAGCCCGAGCGACTCGTCAAAGAGCTCGGCCGTGAGGATCGAGAACCACTCACGCTCGAGGCCGCCGGCGTCCAGACCCGTTTCGCCGATGAATTCGATGCGCAATGGCATGTAGATATGCTGGCGCTGCATGCCGAGCACCTGTTCGAAGGACTCGACGAGGACGTTGTCGCGATGCACCTTGATCTTGAGCCGCCCGTCTTTCCACGTCTTCAAGAGTCCGCTTGTTTGCTCTACGAACCACGCGTACTTTTCCTGGAACGGCATGGCCGCCACCACATGTAGAATCTCGAGGTCTTGCGCGTGGATCGCGTTTCCATCGAACGAGAGCAGTGCGTCCGTCTTGGACGTTGGCGCAAACGTCAACCGCAGCTCGTTCGGCTCGTGACTCGGGACGACCCGCGCGACAAAGCCCTCGGTGCTCTGCTCGCGATTGCGCGTCCAGTAGCCGCGGCCGTCGGTGCCGACTTGGCGCACCCATTCTTTGCGATTCCTACGCGAGGATCAGTGACGGACCTAAGAGAGCCGACGCACCGCGCCGCATCTTGACGCGCATTGAGTCGGCGGATCTTGAACGCTTTGTTGCGGTCGACAAAAGAGAGACGGGTGCTCGCGGTCATGGTCACGGAATCGCGGCGGAGGGTGGACTGGCGGCCCACTTGACTTGCCATCGACTCCCGCGATGTCCCAAGGAGAGTGGCCGTGAGCGAGAAGCCTGCATGAGGTGAATGACGTCGATGCGGCGAACCCAATCACTGTACCTCGCTCCGTGCCACAGAGCACACACGACATCTTGGTTACGTTATTGCAGTGGTCGCAGATCTCGCACTTCCACTGGTCCTCATTCGGGATCCTAGTACGATGTACGATATGAAGGTTCGACGTCACGGGAAGTTCGTACCCGGTCTCTAGGTCGTGGCGAGTGTACGGGGTGTTGTTGTGGTTCACCAGGAGCATTCTACAAATGCCGAATGGGAACATGTGCGCTTGGGCGAAATCTTGCGCACCTGTGGATCATGTCGCCGCGCATGCGCTGCTGGCGCTTCAAGTGCTTTCGCGCGACATGGATGATGACGAGAGAGATTACCACGATTGCAAGGATCGTGCTGTACCAAGCCCAGTAGACAGAGGGCTTGATGTACATGATGTAGTGCGTCTTCAAAGATGCAACCGAGGCGCACCTTCATCCCTTGTATTTTCGCAATCGTGTCGTCATGTTGTGAAGTCACAACTGGTTTTGCGTATGATTGGCTATATTTGCACCGAAACGTTGAATTTTAGCCTATCATGAGCAGACAAGCACCTCAATTCCAAGCATTTTACTCCTCTAGATGTTGATTGGCTCATAAATGTTTTCAATAATTTCACTGATTGGCCAACCTTTGGATTCTGAGTTGTCGTTCGGCTGAGGCGACCGCCGATTTGCGATGGAGGCGCCGGAGAAACCAACCAACCACGGCAGAAGATGAAGCGATACACGTGTGGAGAATACTTGTAGAGAATACTTGCTAAATTTCTGTCGCAGACCCATTGGTCTATTTACGCTTGCTTTGGGATGTGTGAATCAAACTCAACTATATAGCAGCTTGAAAGGTCGGTTTGTTCAGCCCATCTTCGCATTTCCTGAGAATCATGCGGGCACGTGATTGAACTCGTGAAACTCACATTCATAGGTGGATTGCTGATGCAGTCTTTTCGTTTGCCATCAATGCGCACGCTCCTCATTGCGAATTGAGCTCGCCGGGGGTTTTGTGGTTAACTTTTGTGTTGTATGACGCCTATTTTAGGAGTTTCTTTACTCTCAAAAGTTGATAATTACTTCGAGTAGAGCATATTTATAATGTACACCAATACTATCCACCAGCGACAGGAACACACATTCGATTCAAAAGGGCACAAAGGGCGTCCGTGTGGGTTCGCAGCGACATGGACGATTCGGCACCGAGCGATGGAAAATGCACCTTGGTCAGTGGTCCCTTTGAATCAATTGTCCAAGTTTTCCTGGGGATGATCGCGATGTCAGTTCTTGCTGTCAAGAGATATGCCGAACGACCTCGTCGGCCGATGGGGGTGCGTGCACAATGCTGCTAACGGGATAATTTACATCATGATAGGTTTGGATATTTGACGCATCGAAGCAAGCCATAGGTGCTGGTGTCGCACACATTGCGAACATTGTTATTGCCATCCTTCTCGTTGGTTACAGCGAAAACGGCGAAACAGATGAGGTGGCGCGTGTGTTGTTGCCCCATTTGACATCCTTTCCAGTGCGCAATGTACTTCATCAACTTCACTCTCGACACAAGTTTTGGTGTTGTATTAAATTGGTTGTTGTTGCGGCTGCTCGTTCGTGTCGCGGTGAGCAGTGCAGTATATCCTCGGTCAATGTTAAATTGTATTTCCAGAATCGATTCCAGTGGACAGCGCTTCAAGTGCCGGGGGAATATGGAGACCCGATTAAAATTCGGTACGTTTTGTGACTGTCATAGCAGTATTGAAGGTGAGCGTGAAGGGTATGGCTGGCACAATTGTTGACTTGGCTGGTGATTATTATTACGGCTAAACTCATCATCGGTCGCGGAATTATTGAATTCAAAGACACGTTGGTCCAAATCGCATCGTGGATATTCAAGCCACTTGTGAATTATCCCCGAGTTGAACTTGTAATTGTCATGGTTGCTTGCCCGTGTCTCATGAATGGGCTCCAATTTTGGGTATGCATTTTGTTTCTCACTCATTGTATTTACTCTATTGTAGATTCAAGACAGTTTCTTGAAAAAGAAGCAAAAATACGATTTGCTTCCTCGGTCTGAAAAATGGTTCGATATTCCGAGCAATGCGAATGACTACAACAGTGGGCCTGCTCATCATATGACTGAAGCTCAAATGACTTCACTAAAAGTTACATGATAGAGATAAAATAATAACACGAGTAATATAATTAGAAGGGTCCTTTCATTTTTAAGTTTAAAGGGATGAATATGATATAGATCAATGCAAGGCATGTTCGTGAAATAGAAACTCGATCTAAATTGTCAAATTCAAGAACGTCCGGGCGTAATTGTTAACACCGTCATCCTCAATCATGGGGTATGCAGGAGTCAGAGCATCTTGGGAGTACATGTACAACGAATTGTAAATCTTCCAGTAAACTTCTCGAACGCGACGAGCAGGATGGAATAGACCTTGCAAACAAAACTGCAAAATCACGTGAGCCCCAAGAGCAACTCGGCACCCTTCGACAGCATCAAAAACGGCCCCAATGACGTGGGGTGATGTTTCAAAAATATTGGGCCACACGAAATTCAACAAATGGATAATAGCATCTTCGCAGCCGAGACCTGCAACTCCCAAAGCCAAGTGCTTGACAGTTGTAGCAGCAGTTTGTCGATGTACCATATCACGATCCATTAATGCGTCTTGAAGCAAGGGTGTTACAGCGTAAATATAATCTTTACCCATTTCACCAATGTACTCAAACATGAATGCAAATGCCTTCAACACACCGTTTTGAACATTCATTTCAGGAACTCGATACTCATTCATCAAGGCAGGAATGACAGTGTAAGGCGAACAAGTTTCAGCAACAATAGCAATGGCAACAGTTGTGCACACGCGATTTTGTCGTTCTTGAACCTTCAAGTTGTTCAATAGCGTATGAAGTACATCTTGAGGACCGATAGCTTTAGCAATGTAGCCGAATGTATTGACTGCTGCTCGTCGAATTCCCTTCTTGTGTGCTTTCAGCATTTCCAAAAGTTCGAAACAAATTCTCATCCATTCACGAGCGCTGACCAATTCGGCGCCACGATCAGCAATGCGGCCAACTAGATCAATACAATTTTCTTGAACTTTTTCATGCCGATTTTTCAATATAGGAGTCAAACGAGGCAACAAATCCTTAATAGGAGGGGTCATCTTGGTCATACCAATGACATTTACAATAGCCTTCAATGCGCCCAAAATACTGCCCAAAACTTCCGGGTATTCTTCACCAAGGTATTCGTACAACACGACACCCATGTGCCCCATTAATTGTTCTTGGTCGCAAGTCTTCATGACAACTGCGATACGGCCAATCAAATCCGCAGCTTGCATACGAACCTTCGCTGGTTTGTTATTCAAGCGCCACTTAATTGTACCACAAATTTGAGGCAAATAATTGTTAGCTCGGAGACCCAAAGCATTCACAACAACGCCAAACCCGTTCAACAGCGTAGTTGTGTCGTCCGACGTTTGTTCTTGGAAAGCATACAGCATACCATCAATAAGTTTTTCTTCCAATTCTGTATTGATATCGGTGACACCAAGATTTTGCACAATGTTATCAATAGCTTCCATCACCATTCGCCGATAGGGTTCAGATTCATCCTTCAAGTCATCTGCCACTCGACCAATGATTTCCGAAGCACCGACACTATTGGCCAATTCGACGGTAGTTTCAACGAGTTGTTTGTAGTTACGGCGATCTAACGCCATGCGACGAACCCAAAAATGCCGGAAAAAGTCGGGCAAAATATGAGTTTGCACGTACGACGGGGTTACGCCATCTGTGGAGGCACATTGCTTGACAACTTTCAGCACAATTTTCTTCATTTCTTCGTCAGGGGACTGGAATTCACGAATTAAGATGACCATGGCTTCACGGGTATAGTAGTTGGCACAGTTTGAGTCCATCAAGGGAATGATGTAACCAATCGCTTTTAGAAAAGCAGCCAAACCTTTGCCGCGATGTTGTCGGATACCCTTCCACAACGGACGAATGACGGAATCGAACGATTCAATACCATATGGGTGAGCAGCTTCGGCAAGTGAGGCCAAAGACAAAGCAGTAATTGTGCGAACTTTTTGTTGTTCATCGACCAAGCCGTGGCCAACACATTCGACCAAATGCTTCAAATGAGGTAAGACAGCACATCCCATGAGAATTGCAACTTGCTGAACGATCTTGATACCTGTATGGCGAGCTTCCCACGATTTTCTCGATGTGCATACAGCTTTAAGGAAGGGCAACAATGCGGGAATGCCCAAAGCAGACGCAACAACGGCAAACGCACGTGCAGTGGTATTTCGCACGTATTCGTCCGAGTTATCGATATCAGGACGCATGGTCGAAATCATTGTTGCCAACCCGGCAGCCTTACTGAGATTCGAAATGATTTCACGGCCTTCAACTCGCGCATAATAGTCTTCATCAATCAGCAACGGTTCAATGACAACCAAGATCTTGTGGACAAATGGGCGAACTAAATCATCCAACTTGTAGAGAATACGATCGATAACTTTGACGAGCAAGTGGCGTTCTTGATCTTCCAACGTGGGCGCCATGAGCAGTGGCAAAATTTGGTTGAAAAGTGGGCCGGCTCCCAATTCTCTCGCTTTTTCTGTCAATTGACGCAAAGACTGCTTCCGCTGAGGGGGTGTGCCGTTTTTAATCTTCAAGAGCATGCGCATGATTTTGCGTTCTTTCGCGGTTTCGGGGTCAAGCGCTTCGTCGTCAATCTCTTCCATTAACTTTCCGAAATATTGATAATCTTCCGGCTTGATATAAGGCATGTCTCCAACCGCAGGGGTGTCCCCCCCGGCCAAGCCATAATCAGCAGCAGATGGGGTAGCAGGCATTTGAAACCCAGGAGTTTGGCCCATGGGGGTCGGGGTGGCCATGAGCTTTCTCGACGGCGTTCGAATCGGCATGTACGACGCAGGGGGATCCAATACCTTGTACCCACTGGTTGGAAACATAGCGTCCAACTCTTCGTCACTCAAGGGGCGATTTCGTTCTTCGATTTCTCGTTCCCATCGAAGTCGTTGCACGACTTCAGGCATAACTTGAGACGCAAGTGAACCCCCAGGGGTCATCATCATGCTGCTTGGAGTTCTATCCGCCGACGCGTCCATGAGCGGAGTTTCGTCCCAACGGGAACGCTTGCGACCTGGAGTGGGAGTGGAATCCACACCAAACGAAGATCCTGCTTGCGGAGTAGCATCCCATTTCTTCTCCAAGGATGCGGCAACGGGGGCGGCGGCCGGAGTTTCATCCCATCGTTTCTTCTTGGGTGTAGGCATGTCCGAGGCAACAGGCGTGGCGTCCCATTGAGTACTCTTGGCCTTTCCCTCCGAGTCAGACATGCGATCCCATTCAGATTCCTCTTCCGTTGTAGCTCCTTCGCCACCACTGGCGCTGCCAGCGTCATCCCAACGGCGCCGCTTTTTACCGGGGGCCGTCGCGGCAGCTTCCGCAGCGGCGGTCTCTTCCTCTTCTTTTTTCTTGCGAATTTTGCGGATCACTTCGTCGCGCTCCGTGTCCAACTTTTGATTGTGCATAATGTCGCGGAAACTCGATCCATTCGACCCATCTTCCGAGTTTACAAAGGCATCTTGTCGGGATGGCGAGAGTTGTCGTTGAAATCGCCGCTTGTGGTATTCGTTCTCACGTTCCACGATGACACTGTTGACCAGTCCACTTCCGTTGGCTTCGCGATACGCTTTGTCTGCGAACGGGTCGTAGTCATCGTCGACGAGACCGTCTCGGATGGCGTTCCCTGGACCTGAGCGGGATCCTCCCTGTTGTCTTTGAGAGGCTCGTGCTTCTTCCTCTTCGTCGTCCAATGTATGGGAGTAACCAGCATACTTATCTCCTTCAGATGCCTCGTAGATATCTGAATCGAAGTGCTTTCCTGTCGAGTTCAACGAGATCTTCTCGCTGTCTTCGCGCGTCGCCATATCTCGTGGTGTCTGTGGTCTGGGACTGGGCTGGGTTTCCCGAGAATTTGGAAGGTTGTGGCCAATCACATACCAGAATTTCGAATCCAAGCAGCTAAAATGCATACATTAAATATCCGGATAATGTGCTATGTTTAACCGGCCGACCAAACTCGGACATGCAAAGTCCATTCGTCGACTCCTATGTTCATCAACGTCCCCGATGACCAGGCAGTACTCGAGCTGCTGCGCGACCGATCGCGAGCCGATGCATTCGCGCAAGAGATAATCTCCGAGAATCCCATTGAGCCTGGTTCCTCGTACTCGTTGCACGTCCGGGACAGGGCAACGGAACTATCGTTCGTCGCGGGCGGCTTGAAAGCGATTGAGCTGAGCGTCGGGACGGCGTGTTTGTGCTGGTGGGCGCTGCGTGTGTCGTGTGCAACATTCCCAATCGCATTGGCCATGACGCGCAAGAAGGACATGACACATGAAGATTCAGACATGGAGATGTATTCCGCGGGAGAGACCAACGAGATGCAAGTTGAAGCTACAGTCTCTGACGTCGATGCCTTTGTGGAAGCGCTTGCCACCGACGACATCCAAATCATACAAGCCACTACAGCGGATGTCTTTCACGGCATATCGACCTCGGCGCCACTAGCGGGTCATGTGACCAACAGCATCCTCGTGTCGCCGATTGATGTCCTCAACCAAGACAACCGCTGCCGGTGGTTTCTGCCGCACGACGACCTCGTGGGTGCTTTGGGGCAGATTGACTTTGCATCCAAGGTGGTAGTCGTCTCCATGAACATGCAAGAAGCGGCGATTGTGGCCGTGGCGTTGGCGTTGGCGGGGCATCCATCGGTCAGCCTCTGTTCGTTCTCATTGACAAGCGAGACGATTCCGCTCTTGCCTCTCCATGCGACCAGTGACATGTTTGTCCCCGCCAACGTCGGAATCGCGACGGAAGATGGGAGCTTCGACGTCTCGAACGGTAGTGCGGCGCCCGACGAAGCACACGACGAAGCACACGACGAAACCCTTCTCAAGGCGTATACTGAAGCGCACACCGTGGTAAGACCGCTCGAGGAGACCGAGGAGCGCATCATAGAGCCCGAGCAATACCAGACCGAATTATTCACCATGCCGTCGCCGCTCTCCAAGCACAAGTTTCTCGCGATCGCGCGGGCCATCTTCCAGTATTCGTCGCTCGTCCTCGCGCCGTGCGGCGTCCTCTGTGCCAACCCAAACTCGCACATTGTCAAATCGACCATGCTCGAGTCCAAGCTCAAGGTCGGTCCGATCCTCCAAGAGGTCGTCGAGACCATCTCCGATTTAATCTATGAGGACTTTCACGTAAACGAAAGCACCATGGCCATGAGCTCGCAAAAGTGGCTCAGCGACTCGCGAGACTTGGAGTGCTCGCGTCTCATGCAAAAGATCAACGAGCTGCCGCAGACGCTGATCACGCCACCCGCCGTCGTCGAGCTTGGCGAGATGCCCATCGACCAAACCTTGCCACTCATCCGAACCATGGCCGACAACGTCACGCACGTCCTCGAGGAGAAGTTGCCGTGGGCTTTGAAGCCCATGCCGCCGCAGACATTTCCGGACGCTGCGGTCGTGTCCGAGCAAAGAACGATGACGTGGTACCCGTCGGTCGTCTACGCGCTCGGCTATACGCAAGGCAAGCAGACGCAGTCGAAACAGAGCTCGCTGCAAGTCAAGGCCAAGATCAAGGCCATCTACGAAGGCGTGAAAGCGACCATCGCAGATCAGACGCTGGACGCTGTGCAACTGCAGGCCATGGCCGACGCGCTGCCTGACGCGGACCGCGCGGCCATTGCCCAACTCAACCTCGACACATTCTCGTCGCACCATGTCGTGAACGACGACGTCTTCTTGGACGAACGCATGACGGAAGAGGCCCAGAGAACGTTCGCCGCGAAACTCCGGGAAGGCGACGCGGCGTCGCGCCGCCAAGACTTGGGCGAGGCTGTCCGTCTCTACTCACACGCTATGAACCTCGTCCCGCTCTACCATGCTGTCGTCGTGGATGCGCTGACCAAGCGCGCCAAGATCTACATCAAACTTTCCAAGCCGGAGCTCGCGGCCGCGGACTGCGCACTCGCACTCGCCATCGCACCCTACTGCGTCGACGCGTACGCGTACCAGGGCGAGATTGCCGAACTAAACCGCCAATACGAATCGGTACGACCGCTGCTTTGTGGTCCACCAACCTCGATACTCGACTTAGGCGCTGCAAAATCACGTGCTGGCCTTCATCTTGGGCGGGTCGCGGGCCGTCGAGCAGGCCGAAGTTATTGAGCGCGTGTCGAAACACGTCGGGCGCGAGCAGGCCAAGGACGTCTGGGCAGACATGCTCAAGCGACACGACCTCCCCTCCTCGTGGCTTGTCGAGAGCTATTTCCAGAGCTTTACCCGCGACGCCGATGCCGCCATCAGTTCGTGGACAGCGTCGAAAGCCGCGGCCCAGCAGCCGTCCGCGGACGACGATGAGACCGGGGCCTTTGAGTGGCGCTTGCTCTGTGCCATCGACCACCGGCGCCACCGGCGGTACACGGAGGCCCAGTCAGCCTTTTCGGCGCTGGCCACGACGGCGCTCGTGGGCGTTGTTGGAGAAATCCAGAGCCGCGTCATTGCCATCAACATGCACGCGAGCTTCCTGTACGTCACAGGCGACGTGGCGGCGGCGCTGGACATGATCAACCGATGCCTGGAACTCGACCCCACGCACGTCAACTCGATCATCAAGAAGGCCGGCTTCCTCTGCGAATTGGGCGACTTTGAACTCGCCGACGAGACGTTTCAAGAAGCAGCGACGTTGGACGACAACAGCGCCGATGTCTACCTCCACAAAGGTCAGATGGAGCTCATCATGGGCGACTATGCGTCCGCGGTCGCGACGCTCCGGCGCAGTATAACTCGCTCCGACACGCTGGCCGTGACCCATATCTCGTACGGCATGGCGCTGTACAAGGCAGGATCAATCTACCAGAGTCTGGACGTCTTCAAGACGGCGCTGAAGCAATTCCCCACGTCGCACGAAGTCCGGCTCTTCTACGGCGACGTCCTCTCGGACCGCGTCGACTATGGCCAGGCCATGACCCACCTCAAGAAGGCGTTCGAGTTTTCCCCGCAGTGTCCCTTGCCATTGCTGAACGCCGGTCGCATTTTCGTCGCCACGAACGACGGCAGCCATGCAATTTCCCATTTTGAAGAGGCGTTGCGCGTTGACGCGAGATGCAGCGCGGCGCATTTGGACCTCGCCCAGGTGTATTTCGCCCAAGGTAACGTAGACAAGGCATTTTTGCACTTTGATTCGGCGATTGAAACCTGCCGTTTCTTGCCCGAGGTCGAGGACGCGTGCGCGTGCCGTTGTGTGGCCACCATGCAATTGCAAGCGACCAACATCTTAGGTGTGGATTTGAGACACATGCTCAAGACTAAGAAATAGAACGATTGTTTGTGTACTTTGTCTCCATCGTCGGTGTGCTCATGGAATGCCCACTTGTTGCCAAACGAGAGACATGTGAAATTGCAATTAATTGCATGTCGTGTCAGGAATATAGTGAATTGGAATTTGTAGAGAAATCCCAACACAAATGGTTCTTAAACCAATTGTGTTGGAAGATCTCATAGTGCTTTTCCTTTTATCAAATACTAGTATTGAACTAGAAATCTTTCCTCAGGCAACAATGGGAATGCGAGACACGCTCTGCTTATCGGACGATGCCTGAATAATGTCCTTCCTGTTAGTACGACGATGACAGTCCACCGTTTGTTGAAGTGTGCCACGTGAAAGTCATCCGCGCCCCAGTGACAGCGATGTTTGTACCAGCTATCTATTTTAAATTAATAGGAAGAATTAAATCCTCCGGTTTTTTCGTTTGCGACACGTTTTTACGTTCCCATACTATGAAGCTTACCCGCCACCGATGAACTCATGTGACTGTTGCTGAATATGAACTATAATACATAGTTGGGCACCCCTGTTCTCTCCCCTGTTATCTTGAGTCTTGAGCGAATGTAGCTTCCAGAGAGAACCAAGAAATGAAACGTCAGAAAGACCTTCGGAGAGTGTAAGACCAACTGTAGTATTTGCCGTCCAAGCATATGTTATATCCATCAATTCAGCCATACACACAACAACCAAGATTTTGAAATCCCCAAAAACGAATACATCTTGGCATAATTCATTTCCGCGCCACTACGTAGTACAACGTTCATGGATTAAAGTAATATACGTAGCGATTCGCTTACTAAGTCAATAAATTTACGAGCCAATTGACCAAACATCCTTGCGCAAATCTGCTCCGCCAATCATGCCCATAGATTCTTCCACGTCGTTTAATCGATCCTTGACGAATGTTTTGCGCTCAAGCTGTTCGACAAACCCAGCACCGATCAGAAATCCATCTTTCATGGCAAGGGCAGCACCAGAATCCTCAGTGTTCAACGATCGATGCATTTAGACGAACTTTTTGACATATACACGACACCAAATACTAACTTGGAAGCATACGATTAAATAAATTAATACTGCTCTGTAGACTTGAAGAACTTGTCCATTATTTCTTCCACGGCGAGTCCCTCCGACCAGAAATCATCGAAATCATACGTCTGTTCAATGGCATTCTTTTTCCGTGCCATTGCGCGGGCCAATCTTGCCTGCAAGTTCAAACACCGCTTGTAAGGGCGCTTCATCACTGAAACGTTGAGAACTTTGTTGTCCAAGTCACCAAAAGTTGTATGAAGATCAAATGTGCACCGTTTTTTTCCTTTTACGGCGGCCCTAAGCACTTTCTTGTGGTTGGGATCTTGAATGAGGTCAATGAGAGGCTTGTTTCGAATGGATGGGTCAAACAGCTTGAGATGAAAGCAGTCGTCGGCATTGTTGTAAATGAAGCTGATTTGAAAATGGTCAAACGCATGTTCCAATGGCTTGAAGAGCAACAGCCCATTTCGTTCATCATTTATATCCGATATGTTCATCAGGTCGGACGCCATATTTTGCAGACTGTGGCGAAATATATGGGCTGCCGTCACAATCTGCGGGGGAAATAACGTGTTGAGCAAACAACATCGAATCCACCCTTGTTGTCTCCCACTACCACCACGACAATCGTAATAGTCGCACAAGTTAGCTTTGAAGTCTCGGTTGCGAGAAGAGACCGTAGTTTGATTGTGCAACAATGCATGTTCGAGCAATTTATGAAACACGGGGTCAATTGCACCGACTGAATCTTTTGGAACGTCCACCAAAACGTGGATATCCCCTTCCTTGAGTTCAAAATTCTCTCCAAATTGATGGGGTTATTGATCCACTTCGTTGGGTCCATCTTGTTGAAGTCAGCAATCTTTCCTTCTTCGTCATGCGTCACACCTTTCGCGCTATCAGTCTTCAACCACACACCGCCCTTCTTCGCCAGATAAAGACCCAGCTCCTTCGCATCACAAGTAATCGTGTTCTTGTTTTCCTTTTTGATCAACTTCTTGAGATCGTCAACGGTGTCGCCCGCAGCAATGTTCACGGAGAAAGGATCCCCCTCAATTCCAACAACGACGCAGAAAAGTTTTGGTTCTTTGAATTGTTATTGAGGTGCTTGGGAATTATTTGGAAAATCCTTCCAGACTTTATATTTGCATTATTTCTTGAAGGCTAATCATCATACACTGAGATGAAGAGTCACTCAAACGTTGCAGTCGTGGCCGCATGAGCGCCTCATGCAACCCCACCGTTCCAATTCGTACACGCGACAAAGAATAGGAGGAGGGTGCAGGAGCAGTGGGGAAGGCTGAGATGTTTGTCTTGTGTAAGTATTTCGAAGCCTTTATTGTCCTTGCGCAAAAGTACTTCATTGGCAAGAGATGCTCGCCAAGCACGACCTTAAGGTGCCGAGGTTCAGCAAGACATTGTCACGTTGGTACAAAAGCAGAGGTAGACGCAGAACAAATGATTTCGCCTGAGAGAATCACAATCTCTCTTGCGAATTAAATTATGTCATGTCGTCCTGAATTGGTGAGCATGATGGAGTCCTTGTGGTTTACAATTGTATGTCTGTGGGGAAGTTGGAAAGGTGAAGTCAGCGCGGCGGTTGAGCAGGGTAGAGCAGCAGTACTTCAGCCACCAGGAGCTCTGAAGATGTCAAAATCCTTTTCATGAACCATTAGAGGGCCATGGCAAGATATATTCAGGAAAGTTGCATTGGCAACGCGATGATGTGCATACTTGCGCTATCAAAGTATCGTTGGATGCTCTCATCAACTTCACTCACTACCATCTGTGACGAATGGCAGCATCTTGGCCAACTTGCGTCGTTTTAAAGGTCCTTGATAGGAGGGAAGATGAAAGATGTCTTCGTCAGAACTTGGAGATTGGTCAAGTAGTGTCCTGATCACTTGGAATGCTTTGCCTGGTGTCGTGATAATCAATGTTTGAATGAAGGTACTAGTAGAAGAGCTGCTTCTCTCTGCGACCCAGAAGAATTGCCAATGGCTTTTGCGACGAGAGCCAACGCGATAAGCTCTGATAACGTCTAGAAGATGATATTGTTCTTCAATTCGATCAGCAGCCGCACACCACGTAAAAACTGCAAATGGATTGGGTGTTTCTTGACTACAGCACTCAGCACGAGTAAATCCGTGCGTCCAGCAAATGCACACCACCAATATTGTCTTCCAAGCACGCCCGATATCGCTGGCGCTGCTGCTCTTCAGTAAGGGTTATTTCTTGGCCACGTGCACCATTAACACTGCCCATTTGAATGCGTGAACTGAGGTTGGGTCTCTTGTTGCAAATGGTACCGCGTCCACAGCATCCACCATAATGTTCAGAGCCTGCAGAAGCATCCTTCCGTTGCTCGAGCCCACTTTCAAGTGGGAACATTGCTTTCGCTTTGACGGCACAGTCAACGCTTGAAAATCATCCAATTTTGTGAACATTTGCGCAGTTCCCGATATTTCAATCGCAACTGCAACTTTTAGAATATTCCCCAAAACGCGGATATCCCCTTCGTTTGTTTCAAAATTCTCTCCAAAAGTTATAGGATTCTTCATCCGCAACATTGGGTCCATCAAAACAAAGGCAGCAATCTTTCCTTCGTCGAGAGACATAGCTTTCGCGCCATCAGTCTTCAATCACGCAACACCCATCTTCGCCAGATAAAATTCAGCTTCGTCGCATCACAAGTAATCGTGCTCTCGTTCCTTCCCTTGATCATATCCTTGAGATCTGACACAGTATTTTCTGCACCAATATCCGCATGAAAGAGATTTCCCTCACTTCCGACAGCGATGCAGAAAAGTTTGGCATTTTTCAAAAGCAAGAGAATTGAGTTTTATAGCCCCACCTTAAACGGATCCAGAGGAACCTACTAACACTGGTCCTGTCCTGGTTGTAGTGTTGGCCGAGTAGGAGCTAGTAGTCGTTGACTGGGACATTTCAACCAGCTCAACAAACAAATACTATCTCTAACCCTAACCTTTACACAGTTCGATTTATTGTACTCGAATGAGACTTTATTCATGGAATAAAACTGGTATGTTTATTCCTACGAAACTGTCTAAACTAATCGGCTGTTTCCTGCACTTGGCAGATAATCCTTGGCTTGAACGAGTCCAAATATTGATCAGCCTTATAATTTAAGGTTTAGGGTGGTTAAGGGGGTTGGGGGTTTAACTCAGTTGGGGGTTAAGGGGGTTGAGGGGTAGTATGGTTTTGTCGAACAAACTCGTTGCCGCCCTTCACCCAAGTCACATCTCCTGAATATTCGTTTTTCGAATTAATATGAATATTACCACCCTAGTATATGTCTGTTAAAAATGAGTAATTCATGCCAGACGAACACACTTCTCTCAGAGAAGTTTTACATCTACTTCGAAGTTCTCCGGCGCATTGAAAAAATAATGTGGTAGATGATGAATACAAATACTGCTTAATAAAATCATACTCCTGAGTAGTTGAAGTATTTAAATGCATCGTTGTCAATGTGTGATGACCCATTCCAAATCGAAACAAGCATGTAACGGATTCAGTTACGCCAACGCTTCAACAAACACTGTCAACCAAAACCGCGCGACATTGCTAAACAATAAAACTGCAGCGAAGTACCATGGATCTTATGATGCGGCTTAAAGGGGGACATGCTTTCAAAGCAATTTCGGAAGAATTTAGAGCCAGAGAACAACTCCTTGGTGGTGAAGGTCTTTATCTCAGTGACTTTGTTGAAATTATGCTGAAAGGCCTCCCAAAAGCAAAAACAATCAAAGAGAAATACGAAACAGTAAGTGGCCTCGTCGATTTATTCAACGATATTGATATAAACGGAGATGGTACCCTTGAATTCAATGAATTTACATCGTACTGCGTGGATGCTGGAATGGTTGCGACTCGAGAACGAGTAACACCGATGAAATACCAATACGTCAAAGACAAGGATTACATTGACCGCACAACTCAGGGGGCTGGAATTGAAAAGATCAAATGGTTCCCTGAACTCAAACGGGCCATAGTTATTGAAACGAAGTCGAATAGCGTCAAAGTGTATCCACCAGATTTTAAAACAGTCCAAGAGGTGTTTGCTGCGTCTGTATCATTATCAACTCAAAATGGTCCTCTGGACGTGGAAAACTGTTTCCAGAAAACTTCATTCACAAATGATTTAGATTTATTGGTACAAGACGCTGAATTTCTTACACGACATAAATTGCTTGTTGTAGCAACATCTAACTTTACCCTAACCTTTTACGATATTGACCATTACTCGTTTGTTATGGAAAACCAAACATCAGTTACACAAAATATGCTTAGGTGGTGTGAGAGTGCAAATTTATTGTTTACGTCTGGAAACAATCACGTTCTACATGTTTGGCGTGTCACTTCCGAAAAAGTTACATTATTCAAAACTCTGTTGCAGCATCAGGATATTATCATGGATGTATTAGCAATTCCGCAGTACGATTTGGTTTTAACTTGCGACATAAAGCACTTCATATATTTGTGGGATGTTCAAGATTGCCGTCCTCGAGGTAACCTTGTCGGCCATACTCATGGTGTGCGCCAAATGGTGTTCTCAAGCATGAACGATTTGCTTCTTACTGCTGGGTTTGAATTTGATGCGTATGGATGGGATGTGTCATCAAAACAAGTTGTTATGACGCTAAGTGGCCATAGAGCACCGCTCATTGGTGTTCAATTGGCACGTTTTCATACTGAGCGCGCAATAACAGCAGATATTGAAGGTGTGTTTAAAGTTTGGAATATTCATCGCCTTAATGGCACCAACGCGCAGCTTCTTGAGAGTATGTCGAATTTGTCACACTTCACCCCTCGTTCTTTCATAATATTATTACCCAGACGAGATATTGTTGCTGGCAACTCTGCATTGCACGTATTTGAAAGCATTAAAATCCAAAAGCACGATGAAATTCCAATCAGGGCATTTTATCAGCATGGGAATAACCAATTCCTTGGCGTCACAGAAACTTGCGTAAATTTGTGGGATGGAACCACTGGAATTCTTCACGAAGAATTTACAGGTTGGTAATTTACGTGATTCTTTTTACGAAAACCAATTAGGCCTATCTCAAAGTTCATTTCTTGTTTGTTGCCAAGATTCTCTTAACCGAAAGTTAATAACTGCGACAGAAGAAGGTGCTGTTGAAGTTTACAACTGTGCTAACTTAGCCAGGGTTCGCAAATCCAAAGGAGGCATTGGTAATTTAAATTGCCCGAATTTTGTAATCAGTATTGTAGGGAGAATTGGCGCGCTTCATTATGATTCAAAAAACAAACTTATTATAGCAACCACGCATCCATCAACAAGTCGAAGTAAGCAACTCGATAGTGACGACTTTGGATCAGGAGGAATATATATTTTCGACGACAGTACGATAGGAGAGTGCGCCCTTGTACGATCTTTGAACAATTTGGAAATTGGAACTTCAGCGTTTAGCTACAACTTGTCGCTGATTGCAACAGTTACAACTGATTCATATATTAAGCTATGGGACTATGAAACCCTACAACTTCAGGCTTTTTGTTTCACACATGGTGCTGAATTCCATATTGTTCAATTTTTCGATCCATTTCCAATTGTTTTTGCTGCTGACAACCGTGGAAACATAATGGCTTTTGCAATATCGCCACATGTGTCCTGTCAAGCAGGAGGGTTGCTATTCTCAATATCAAATTTATCTCTGACTGCACTTGAAACATCACATGGTAGGTGCCATACTTATGCCTTGAAGTATTTAATCGAGATATTTTTGTAGAGGACGCCAGCGTTGTTACAACCATGAGTTGCCTTTATGACGAAGATGCAAATCTCCATATTCTTATTTCCGGAGACGAACGTGGTGCTATAACAATATGGGACCTCAGTGGCATTCTCAACAAGTTAAATATAAAGGTATGAAGATGGTGCGATTTTGTTTCATGTTTATATTGTAGCCCGTTCCGGATGACAAATTGAAATACAAACGCAAGGGATATCATTCCCGAAACAAATTTAATAGAATGCATGGAAATGATCGTCCTACGTATGGAAATGAGTCACATCACAAGACTCAGAGGGAACGTAAAAACGTGCGGATATCCCGACACGATGAAAACAGCACACTTTTCAAGGCAATATATGAACATCCGCAGGATCAACAATCACAAGAAATACCTTCATTGTAAATAGTAGACCTTTTGGCCAACGCAATTACTGTGCACTGATAGGATGGCGTTTGAGGCACCTCGTTTGCATTCATGGATTGCCCATTCGGACTCAATTCACAGCATCCAGTAACAAACACTTCGATATTTCTCATCAAAATTATTCTGTTTCTAGAGTATGCGAAAAACCAAACATCATTCTCTCTAGTTCATTCGACGCCAATATTTACGTATGGGATTGGACAGGTGTCAAATTGGGCTGCTTAACTACAATTGAAAATCATGTGAGTGATCAAAAGTGGACATTCTTGAAGGACAATTCGAAGCGAGAACGAGAAAGACAAGAAGTTGTCGAAGAAATTTTGCAGAAAATTGAGCTAAGTCCGTTAGAGCGAGTGGAAAGTGAAAAGCAAAGACATAAATCACGTCTCGAAGTTGACAAGTTTAACCCTTTGTTACAAAGTTTACTAGTAGAAAAACCTCGTAACGAACTCCCTGCGCATGAAATTAATAAGACTAGGAAGCGAGTAGATATCACGACAGCACACGAAAGTGGCCGGTATATAAATCCCCTTTAAAAGTATTCCTACATAACAATTTATAGGCAACTAAGTTTAATTCAAGTTGGGCCTTTGATATCGAATCGAAGTAAGCATAAAAGTGTTTATGTGGACGAAACCACAGGAGAAACAGACACATTGACAATTGAAAACCTAAATTGTAAAGTTCCACCTATGAAGTCAAGCCAACAAACACTGAGCGCTCGTTTGGAAATTCTACAAAACCGCGAAAACTTGGTGAAGAAAACTAGCCTTATGTACTTAAATTACATGGATACTCAGCACGAACGCGATAAGAAAAATTCTAGTGCACGGGGTACAGTTCAAAGTGAATTAGACATAAATCCCAGTATGTTTCTTCGAGAAAAATTGGACGTCTCTGATGTAGTGACAATGAACCATTCCATTTTTTCTCAAAGGCCCAATACGGCTCCCGCCTTAAAAGTAAAATTGCCCCCTTGTTTGTCGAAGAAACCCCGACAAGATAAAATGAAGAAGCAATTCGACGCAAGTCTTTACAACCCGAAAACCGAGTGTGTCGATCAGATTGATGGCAAACAAGAAAGATCTAGTAAACGAGTGTCGATTTCATCGTCACTATCATCTTCGGCCCTCGACGAGGGCGATGGCTTTGCTCCTTCATTGTTATCGACAAGAAAGGTGAATAAAATTAACGATATCATTTCAAGTGCAATGATGTCTTGCACTGGGGATAAAGATCTACCAGGTTGTTACGACAAATACAGAACAAAGGAATTAAATGGAAACTTTGATATGAAGAAAACAATGGAGCTGTCTTCAAGCGGGAGGATGGACCTTCAAAACAGATTGATATTGACACAGAAA
Source organism: Aphanomyces stellatus (assembly GCA_009835185.1). Taxonomy (NCBI): domain Eukaryota; phylum Oomycota; class Saprolegniomycetes; order Saprolegniales; family Verrucalvaceae; genus Aphanomyces; species Aphanomyces stellatus. Next base: position 11,801 of record VJMH01005172.1, on the reverse strand, counting down.
AAGTATGTTCAGCTTTATTGGCACTTTTAACAATCCTACCTAGGTATGACGAGGCTATATCTAGTGTCAATGACTCGAATATCAATCAAAGAAGAAAAAACCTTCGTGCAATTCAACGGAATATTGAAACTGAAAAACGAACAAAGAGATACCTCGCGCAAAAGAAACGACAAATTAATTCCAAAATTGGCAGTGTCCTGCGTCACACATCAATTTTGATGACATCACATTCTACGAACGTACTCGAAGGAGTAAAAAAGAGCGCTACCAGCCACAGGTTTGGAATCTATTCTATCATGGAAGTTATGGTTATTATTCGTCTATTTTGGTCTTTGGATATTGATTGTTCGGGTACAGTGTCGGAGTCTGAATTAATGGGATGCCAAGAATATTTTGAGCAATTGGGCTATACTGATATGTCAACAATTTTTCAAAGTATAGATAGTGATGGAAGTGGAGAAGTTGCTCTTGCAGAACTTTTGAAGATTTGCTTCATGTATGCAACCGCCGCCGATATAAGAGACATGCTGACGCTCGAGAAATTGGGCCGTGCTCCGTCCATTCTATCAGGCGATTCCCCGCTGACTCCTCAGCAATTATCTGACATGAAGGAAATTTTCAACGTATTTGACCGGGACAAAAGTGGCACAATTAGTTTTGATGAATTGATTGAAGCATTGCATTGTAAACAGGAAAACATATATGAACCCAGAGCCCTCTCAATCGAAGAAATTCAAAAAATGTATCAAGCAGAAGATCGTGACGGAAACAAAGAACTCGATTTCGATGAATTTGTTCATTTATTGAAGGGTTTATATTCTCAAACAAACAATTTATGGGTGGATTAGTTAGTGCCTAATAAAGTGGCGAAATATCTTGGGTTTGTACCATTAGGCCATGATGTGGCTCACAATGGAAGTACTCAACACCTTTGATAGTCCCATCATTCTTGCCCAATGCTCGATCCAAAATAACTCTAACCATTTCACCCTTTGAATAATGGACGGGGCCTATGAACGCAATTTTCCCCGAGTGTTTTCCAAACACTAGTACATTCGAGCCAATGTGAAAATTTTCTTCCGATGCCAAACTTGGACTTTTAACGGTCGATGGACGTTGAAGTTTAGTAGGCTTTCGTGAGTAACATATTTGGACACGTCCACTCCGACCTGCAAATGGTGTTTTTTAGTTACAAGTAATTTCATGCAAAATCATACTTATTGATGTTCTCGCTGTTCGCTTCGTCTTCACATTATTGCTATAACGAGTTAGGAAATATAAAATGTGGGATATGTGGCACCATTTTTTTCTAGTACCCAAGTTGGCGATGTGTTGAATCAATTCATTGATGTCGTCGTCATCTACGTCGATGGCTTCATCAGTGCATTGAAGGCAAAGTAAGCTTACCTTCCGACCCATCGCTTGAGTGGGATGAATTAATTTTTTCAACGTGTCGACAGTACTTCAGGAATTCTTCGCTCCTGCATATGAATTAGAAAACCACGACAAAAATTCACTAACATTTCATCGACGTCAAAAAATTCAGACATGAAAATCTCATCCACGTCCAATCGCCCTTTCCTTGATTTCATTCCTCGTGGTTGCCTCCTTTTGTTTTTCATTGAATGATTTAAATTTTTTGTTTCAAACATCATTTGAAAGAATTGCATCATTTCATCGAAGGAAAATTGTTCGTCGAAGTCGATGTCGGCTTCATCATCTTGATTTGACTTGGGGTCAACTATTCGTTTATACGCAGCACTAATTCGTTGAAACGTGTCGGTTGTGTCATTTCCATCCCTGTTTTTGTCAGGATGATATTTCAGCGCCAAGCGCTTATACGCAATCCGGGCATCGTCATTCGTAGAACCAACCGAGAGACCCAAGGTTCTAACATAGTTATTAGCGATGGCAACCACGAATATGCTTCGTCACATTACCTAAACGCCTCAGACAGAGTAAGCTTCATTGTTGCGACGCCACTCCAAAGTGGAATCTTTCTTGTTTTGCAATCCAAAATCGCCGAGAAGATTATGGAAGCTTACTGTCAGCCGCCTCTGGTAAATAACCGCAATTATTTTGTGCGTTTTCATTGGCTTAATGGTCGAATACGTCGAGAGTGAATGCTTCAGAGTGTATTCAAAAATCGAATCTGTTAACATTTTTTTTTAATATGTCATACACTGGCGGCTGTTGCCTGCCAGTATTATTAGCTTTGACATATTCTATTTCATCCGTAATGGCCGCTGGCGGCTAGTGGCAGGCAACTAGCCGCCAGCGGCTATTACGGATAGGAATATAATTCTTCAAGTGCAAATGCCTCATCCCATTGGCTGCACTTCAACTCGAACGACTCTTAAAAACGCCGTGTCAAGTCTTGTGTCTCAGAAGCTGAGTCGGCGTGCTCGCTGAGTTCCTTGCCGCGCGTGCTTCGTCGGCATTCCATTTGGTCGGCAGAAGAGTGTCGAGATATCTGTTGGTTACCAGAGTGGTAGCATGTCGTTGACTCCGGCACGAGTCCTGAGACAGGACTGCCGACCTCGCAAGTCACTGGATAGCGATCGCTGCGCTGTGCTCTGACTCGGGAGTGAGTTGCGAGCGGTGATTGACAATGTGAGGCCGGAAAACAACTTGTCCTGGTTGTCGATGTTGGTGTACAACTTGAGCTTGCTTGCCGAGAAGGCTGAGCAAATATAATTCGGGTCCTGTTGTTACGAGATTCGGCACCGCGACGTACTTGTATCTGCCACGAACATTTGAGATCGAAACGATGGAGCTCGGGACATGTTGGCGAAATGCATTGTCCGGGCTGCATTAGAGAAAGAATGCAGTTGGGGCCTCGGAAACATATTTCACCGCGCGGGCGCCTCGTCGGCACAAGTTCAATTCTGGGACGTCCGCCAAGCGAATTTGCATCTTGGGCAGGGGGATGCCAATTTGGTTCCCCGTGGACATTTCAAGCATCGTGAAGGACAAGGTCGAATCCGTGAGAGCATAACTAGACCCCATACCCAAGAGCGAAAGATATACTAGTACCCTTCTTCCACGCAACACGCAAATGCAATTTTGAGGAATTCCTTCACCGCAGGCGATGTAGTGGCTGATCCAGTCACCATCAGCTGGACTCGTCCACCCAAAGAGCTTGGATTTTAGAAAAGACAAAAGAACCCAGTGGGTCATCACCCCATCCACCAACCTTGTTGCTTGGTCGCGTAGTTGTAGTCCAAGAGGAGTTTCTTGAGTCCGCCGGCAGAGTTGACGCCTTGCATGACCTTGCCGTAGATGCGATTGAAGAGACCCGGGACCGAAATAAAGCTAGTTCTGGTGTCATCGTTACCCAAAGGGTAATATCGTACGTGTTAGGTTTGAGTTCGGCAACGTCATCGAGCAAAAGTATCACATCGCCTTGGTAGAACCGGCACTGAGGACGACACGGCAGCAACCCCAAACATAATACGCTCGAAGATGTGCGCCAGCAGCAAATACGACGCATGCACCATGTTGGCCTTCAAAGCCACACGATGGAGAGCAAGTATCGCAGTCGCAGCCATATTGCGATGGGGCAATATCACACTCTTGGGTTTGCTCTCCGTCTCAGACGTGAAGCAAATGCATACATGCTCACAATGCATTCCAGCGTAGGGCAGTCGGCCTTGACAGCCAAAATTTTATTGATCAAATCGCCAGAGCAGACAAAGATGCGCATGCTGGTGTGGTTGAGAATGAACGGAATGGCCTTGGGATTATACAGTGGACAAGCACATAACTCATGCGGTTGCACGCGGTCTCGGTCAAGATCCACTCGGCGCGGTTCTTGCTGAAGACGCCAACGACGTCTTGTCGCTGGAGCTGGAGCCGCGAGTGGAGGCCTGTGGCGATGCGTTGGGCGCGCGCATGGGCTTGGTTGTACGTGATCCACGTGTACGGGCCGGCCTTGCCTTGGCTGTCGGGGTGCGCGTGCCGAGGAAGTTGGCGTCTCCGGAGATGGAGAGACCGATATGATTTGTCGCTTGGGGAGAAAACCCACGAAACTGAACTTGAAGTCGTTTTGGTATGAGGCGCGACACCACGAACGAACGTTTGTGATCAAATCGAGGGAGCTTGGGGAATTTAAGCGCACTGCATCGTCGGGACAACGAACAAGAATGCGGATGCTACTTGTTGCCTCGGCGAGTCGCATAGTTGCGGGTACAAGTCAGACTCGCCGCAACCACTATGTGCCCTATCTTTCCAACCAGCCCTCCTTTCGCACACTCCATTCTTCTCCTTCATGCACAACAACATCGCGCAAGTCGCTCTCATTGCCATACTCGCACTTCAATTGGTACGCCGTTTCCAAAGACTTGGACCATGTGATCAATTCAATGGACGAGAAGTCTGCATTGTATTGGTGTGCAATTGCAATTATCGTCGGGATGTGCCCTTTCGTGCGACCCGTGTTTAATCGCCGAGTCCAAGTCGCCGATAGGGTGTCCACTGCTGCCGCGAGCAAACGCTTGCCATCAATGACCCTCGAACGCATCGCTCGCCTCTATCGCGACTGGAGCTTGATCGCTGTCGCCGTCGGCGTGGGGGCCGTGCGACGAGCGTTTGATCAGTTCTTCCATCAACAGCAGCTGGTCTTTTGTCGCTTGGAGAAACTACACGGTCGTCGTCATTGGTTGTCTCCTACGTACGACGTACCACAATGTGAAGCAATTCGTTGTGCGAAATGATCCCGTCTTCGTTAGCGTCGACCGTTGCAAATAGTTCCTTGGCCACGGCGAGGTCCGTCTCCTGCGTCTTTGGCATGAACGCCGTCATGATCTTCATCCATTCGTCACGGTCAATGTCACCCGAGAGGTCTTTGTCGAACCGGAGCAGCGTTTCCCCAAATTCGAGCACTTCGCGGACGCTGTAATGCGGTCCAAACGGATTCTTCCCCATCTTGACCCACTCGACAGGGTCGATCCGCTGCTTGGTTTTCTTGGCCATTTTATTACCAACGTTCGCGAGTGTCCGCCGCCGCGGCTGGTCGTGCCGCATGCTGGCGCAGAGCGTCAACTTGCGCTCGATGTTGCGCTTGACCGCGGCCGAAACGTCCTTCGTCTCGCATGACAAGACAGCCGGTGACGCCGCCGCGTCATCGCCCTCTTCTTCGTCCGCTTCGTCGTCATCCGTTTCGTCGTTGACATCGTCCCTCGGACCGAGTCCCAGCGACGGCATCGAAACACTGGAACGCAGCGGCGGTCGTGGTGGCGCCACCATTGGCGACGGCAGCTGCGGAAGCGCCACGGCGGCAATGCTTTGGTGGACCACTCCGTCCAATACGATGTGAACCTTGCCGTTCCCCTTCTTGACCGGGGGCGACTTGAAGTCCAACTGCGCCGCGAGAAAGGCCGACGGTTCGATCGAGAGCACGTTCTTCTCGCGCCGGAACGACTGTTTCTTGAGGCGGCGGATCGCCACTTCGTCGGCAAAGTGGTCGCACGTTCGCAAGATGGGCAGGTCCTCGACGTCGTCGGTCGTGACTTTGACAAAGTCCTTAACAAACTTCTTTTTGATGCCAAGGGTTGTCAAGAGCAGCGGCGGAAAGAGAATCGTGTCGTAGTTCTGCCGCAGGTGGCTGTCGCGACCCACGCACTCGAGCAGCGCGCTCTCTTCCTGCGTAAACACGCTCTCCTTGACACCGTTCTGGAGCGATTGGCCTGCGTCAATTGCGTCATCAACAAGCGTGGGATTGCGTCATCGTCTCACATACGTGAAAACGCCTGGTCTTCCATCGCTTTGGCCTGCACGGTCAGCATCGCGGCGTCCAAACCTGGGTCGATCGCCTTGGATGCCTTGGTTTTCGTCACGACATGCGCCAAACTCTTGTGTCGGCGCAACGCCCGCGGTGTCAACGCGTCCAAGTAGCCCGTGATGTCTTGGTCGTCCTGGCCCGCCATCGCATCGGTCGCGTCCCCGGGTCTGTCATCGTGACAACGCATATCGACAATGACGATGAAGATGACGTACTCGCTCAGAATGACTTCTTCGTGCTGCGCCAACCGGTCGAGTATCCGGCTCGCCATCGCTTTCATTGTCGCCGAGTTGTCTGCGATCAAGATCGACGATCGATATTGCCACTGCAGCGTCTCGTTCTCGCCCGCTTCGTCGTACTTGCGCTGAAGCGTCCCGAGACACTCGCCCTGAGCGTCCCACAAGCGCACGCCGCCGTCGTCGGTCGAAAAAAAGAAGCTACGACGATCACGTCATCACACGTGGTATGTCATTGTGACAGACCCGGGAAACTGGAGCGGGTGGACGTGGACTATCTTGCCGTCGTGCGCCTTCCACGAAATCGTCTCGTCCACGCGTGGACTCGACGTCCGTCCTTGCTTTTTCGCCACCCGCGCGGCCTTTTTCTCTGGCTCGAGGGCGGCGTACTGCGGCGGCAGCGCGACAGTGGACCGCCGTGCCGCGCCGCCGCCGCCGCCGCGATGGTTGGGGTTGTATCCGCCCCGCGCATACGCAATCATGCTGTCGGGGAGCGGTTCAAAGTGGATCTTCATCGCCCCGCGCGTGTGTTGTCGAATGCTCGCGAGCGGCCAGCAATGCACGTTCCCGAGATCGTCCCCAGCAACAATCGACGCAAACGAGTGGTCCGTGTCTTCCGTCACGCACAGCGCGTTGATGCCACAGACGACGGGTGGCGACGAAGACGAGGTGACAAATGTCGTCGAGAGCGACGGCGACGCCGCCGTGTACGAGAGCTTCATCACGACGCGCGAGACGGCGGCGACGTTGAGTACCTGCCACACGTAGACTTCGCCGGCCGTGTCGCCAGCAAAGAGGACGCATGTTTGCTTGTGAAATGCCAGCGCCGAGACCTCGCCCTTGTGGCCTTCGCAGCGAAAGACGAGCGCGAGGCGTTGAAAGTCATGGACGAGGATCGTGCCGGCGGCGTCGCCCGTCGCGACGAGTCCATGTTCGCTCGAGTAAGCAGACGACGACATGTGGGCCCTGGCAAGCAATGGTGAGAGGAACGCGAGGCAGCAAACCGATGGACGTTCTTGATGGCGCGGATTGGATCGAGTCGCCCTTGGCCTTGGACGTCGCAGCAGATGGAAATCGAGTCGCAGCTGCCGTTGCTGATGATGCACTATGGAATCAGATAGAATCAGAATCAGATCCACAGACGACAAATACGTTGGTGCGTTCGCAATAAATCATCGACAAAATCTCGCCGTCGTGGAGCTGGACCGACTACGGCCACACGTTACACAACATTCAACGAGACGCGACGTACGTCCATTTGGAGGCCTGTGATTGGATTGTACATGGCAATATGGCCGTCCTACCAACCCAAATGTCAGCAAATGGGCCACGAATACACAAATACGCTCGTCGCAATAAAGAGCTTGCGTTGTCGGGGTAGATCAAAACAGAGACCACACACTTCGGCGTGGGTGATGTTGATGGGCTCTTGGATGATGGAGCCGCTCTTGCCACTCCAGACGGTGATGCGGCCGGCCACGGAGGCCGTAAACGAGTGTGAGACTTGGTTGTAGAGCACAAATTGGAGGGGGCTGTGAAGCGACGCAACCATTTCAGGAATGAGACGCATGACGTTGAAGTTGCCTGTCGCATCGTATCAACTGGTATATTGGCGTTGTCGCCATCTACCTGCCCAAATGTCCAAAAGCTCCATGTTGCGCTTCCGTTCGGGGATGATTGTGAACGAGTGGTAGAGCGGGGCCATGCTGCCCGTGACGGTGATTGTATACGTATGCAAGACGATGGCTATCGTCGTGTGATTCGTCATCATCCAAAGCGAACAACAATCGACCTGCGTCGCGCGATGCGTCCACGATGCAGCGGGACACGTCCCACACTTTAAAGTGACCCGACGCGTCTCCCGTCACGCAAAAGAGACTCGTCGAGTGCGTCCGAAACAGTTTCACGTCCAGAAGCGCGTGGTGGTGGCCCGTCAACGTGACCTGATTCAGACTCAGACTCAGAATCAGAGACGTCGAACCAGATGTTTTCGCGTCGCAATGTTCCACACGCGGGCGTGGTGCTCAAACCCAGCGCTCACGAGGACGTTTCCGATGCAGTCCATGTGCAGCACGGCCTGCGAATCAGATGCTGGAATCAAATTGTCGAATCAGATCCTGATCCCACCTGCGTGTGGCCAGTAAACTCAAACACGACTTTCATTCGGTCGGCCTCCCAGATGGCCACGTTGTGGTCGTACGACGACGTGGCAAACATGTGCGTCCCAGGCAGTTCGACAATGTCGGTCACAATGTCCGAGTGGAATGTGAGTTTGTGCTCGGCTTTGCCTGCTCTAGACTCAGACGCAGACTCAGACTCAGATCCGTACATTTCTCGACGTTCCACAGCGTCGCCGTTTTCACACACGACGTCATGCAAAGCTTGAGCATGGGAACCCACTTGACGACCATCATCATGTCGTGATTGATGATCTTCCCGCTTTGGACATATTGTCCCTTGACGGCATTCACGATGCTCCAGATCGTGATGGATCGGTCGGAGCTTGACACAACAAAGCAGTTCTTCGCTGGGACGTGATCGAGGTCAATCACATAGAGGCCATCCTTCATCACACTCGATTTGGCAATGCCTGTCATATCATGGAGAAAATGACCGTCGAAATCGTAAATCTAGACCTCCCATCACTCCAACACACACACCGCTCAATATGTACCGATATGAGTGGCGACATGTACTCCAAGACGGCAACTTTTTTCAGCACATCAAAACATTTGAAGCGCGTGATGTGATACGGAAACGTCCTGGCGCACCTCGTCAACAAGGACTAACGAACGAACGAACGAACGAACGATCGTCATTGACGTACTTGGGGCCGTAGCACGCATGCTGCTTGTAGATGTACTCGACGCCGCCGTCGCCCAACTTCGACTGTTTGGTCGAAATCATGCCCAGCGAGACACAAAAGGACGTAAACTCTTCCCAGTCGACGTGGCAGTCGCCGTTGATGTCGATCTGGTCAAACATTTCGTAGAGGAGCGAGAGAAGCGCCACGAGACGCTTCTCCGAGCGGAGTTCGGGGCGGGAGTGTACCATGCCTTCGCACAGACACATGGCAAACGCTTGCTTGTCAAACCCGTCGACAGGAAACATGTTTTCGAACGCGAGAAATTCGACGCTCGAGAGCGCCGAGCAGATGCCTTGGATCGAGTTGAGCGACGCGACATTGGGGATGTCAATGTCCTGGATGATGTCGAGGAGGTGCATTTGCGCACACCGCGTGAGCCCGACGATGCAGTGACTCGCGCACTGCATGCCTTCGCAGATGGGATTGAAGATCCAGTGGCTGCGCTGCCGACTGTCGCGGTACATCTTGCACACCATGAGTGCGTTGCGGAAGATGCCTCTCTCGGGCGAGTACGTGTCTTCGCAGAGCAGCTCGCCTTGGCCTTGGGCGAGGATCTCATCCACGGGAGACATGTGCAGTACACACGAGACACTGCACGCGTCCAGTGGTTTGGTCGCGTCAGAGATTGTGTCTTCGCTGTGCGAGAGGATAAACCCTATTCGATGACGATGACGCGTCAGTGGGTCGCGAAGAGATATACCGATGACGTCGACGCCAAAATTGACCCGCGAGAGCGACACGACGTACTTTTGATCGTGACCATACTGGTTGCGCGTCTCCTGGACGATCGAGCCGTCGCGGGATGCAGTGTGGTGCGCCATGTGGTCAACGAGTTGGCCCTGTGACTATTCAGGACAGCGAGATAGACTGACACGTGGACCTGGGCGTTGAAGAGAAGGCAGTAGAGATCGACGTTGGAAGCATGACTAACGCGTTTCGTCATGACGTGCACGACGGCCGCAGCCGACGAAATCGGAATCCTCGACGCATCCACGAGGACATCGGGGGCTGCGAGGACCATGAGCGACCAAGCCAAGTGGAACGGTTTCACGGTCGGTTACACACCCCGTCGTCGCTGATTGGTCGAACGACTGGGGTGCCGCCGACCCTTGACGTGAGCCAACAGACAACGATGAGCAACCATGGATCGCCTCTCAAACCTGCGCTGGCAACGCAAAAGTCCGTCTCGTTTGAGGGGTCGCCGCAGAAACAGTTGTCGACAAAAGACTTGACGAAGAGCGAGCTCGAAGCTCGCGAACGAACGCAACAAGAACAGCAAGGAAGAGAGAAACCCAAGGCAGACAACAAGCCTGTCGAGAAACCCACCAAGATTGACGTGGACGATCATCCACTCTTGGCGAATTTGAAAGTCGATGGAAAGGAAGTGGGCGCGTACATGCTGTGCAAGTTTGCCGACGACGTGATGGGCCATCGCGCGCGACAGATCTTTCGCGAGAAGGCGTCGTCGATCAAGGGCCAAAATGGCATCTACTACTACTTGAAGGAACTCATGAAGAAATTCAGTCAAGACGAAGGCAAGGATAAAAAGGGGAAGCGGGTCGCGGCGACCGACGAGCTGGAGCTGGAGGAGCACCAGTTCCGCAAACTCATGGCGAGTGATCCAGCATTCGAGTGCCTCGTGTCGCAAGAGGACACGACGATGTTATTCCAAAGGATGGTCAACAGCGCGACCAAGTCAACACTCTCGCATTTGGATTTCGTCGAGTTTTGTTTACTCGACCGCATGCAGTTGTACGTTGGACGATGACGCAATCAATCGCCATGAGTGATGACACATTAGACTCATTTTGCTGTGCAAGTACTGGAAGTCGCTTCGGAAATCCAAACTCTCCGACAACGAACTACTCGACACGTACCGCCGCATGACAGTCACCGGCTCGAACGAGTCCCAAATGTCGGTCGACCTTTTTGGGGCTGCCATCGCGCGCGAATTTGATGTCGTGTTGACCATCGGGGTACGTGGCATCCTGCGATCGCGTGCGATGAATATGACGATAGGAAATCGAGGTCATGCTGGATTTGATCGACTACGACGGCGACGGAGTAGTCAAACCCGCTGATTTTGAAGCGTTTTACAAAGACGTGGACCGGGCGCAAAAGCTCGTGGAACTCAAAGAGCCCGACAGCATCGTGGACCTCAAAGTACTTTAACCCATATGGACAGCTATTTCCCGTTGGATGTAGTACTCGACCAACGACAACGAAGGGGCTGAACTCAAGCGCGAGGGGTACATATTGTACCCGAAAAACCTCCACGAAGGACACGGAATGCTCTACTTTTGGTACAAGCGCGCGCCCCGCGAGAGCGGCAAGCCCGCGATCGAAACGATTCAATATTCGGCCACGAACCGAGACACGGAGCTCGTGGCGCAGGGGTTTGTGTGTCTCAACGGGACAAAACCGATTGCGAAAAAATACATTTGGATCAAGCATGCGCAAACGCAATCGCGCAGTTTCCACGCGCCTGAACTCGGCGACATATTCATCACGGCCGGTTCGATGTTGTCGTGAAAAATTTCTTGCTGAAATTGTGTTGCCAGGAAATGTTGCCGATGAAAAGTCTGCGACGTTGTGGATGCCGCCGTGCCGCGGGTACAAGCAAATCGAAGGCTCGCTGGACGATACGAATCCATTTGTGGGCCTCTGGACGCAGAAGCGTGGGGTCTTTTTGTGGACGCGGTAGTTGGCCCAGCATGGTTGAGCGTCGACTAATCGTTAACTAGATATATGAACCAAGCGCTAGACGTGCTCGAGTTCAAGCCCCCGCCGTCGCCCAACAACACAGTCTCGGCAGGCATGTGGGCCCGCGTCGATGAATTGGAAAATCAAATACGGCAGACGCTGCGCCGGCGGTGCCCCGTCGAAGCCGACGGGGTGCTGAATTTTCTCAAACTGT